>OZ038517.1:69140937-69358437 GCA_964036315.1 Acanthosepion esculentum | reverse complement strand
TGCTCCATCATAGCGGCTGGCAGAGGATAGAAAAAATTGTTTATAGTTACGTTGTCCTTGAATTGTCATCAATGGTCAATTGAACTTGCAAAAGAAATATTCCATAATGGATAACTGTTTACGTTTTGTGAACGCTTGAGCCTTGTTAACCATAACATTTCAACGTATTTTAACATGATGGCAAGAACACTTCTCTACTCTTCTCTATCGTGGCTCTATTGTAGCGTTAGAATTCCTCAGGCGTGTCTCACAACACTTGATAAAAAAATGGATGGCTACCACCTTTACCTATCATGATTTCGAAACTGCGCTCAAGTCAATCCGATCATTTACAGCCCGGGGTGTGATAATATCCCCCACACTTCCAGTTGATCAAGCATGGCGAATTACCCCTAAAGCAAGAATCTTCCTCTTTCTCGTACGGCTCTGGGAAAAGGGCGAAGCTTCATCAGATCTAAAGGACGGGAATAGCGCCACTGTGTTTAAGAAAGGAGATCGGAGCGTTTGTCTATCACAGGGTAGATCCTTCAAAACCAGCTCCTAACCTTGTCAGAGGAGATCCTCTCCGAAATTTAATGGGCTTCAGAGTCAACAGAGGAAGCACTGATATGATTTTCTCCGCGAGGCAAATCCATGAAAATGCAAAGGGCAGCAAAACGACAGGGAATGATTTTCTACGATCTTGAAAAAGCGGTGGATAGTGTTTCAAGACCAGCCATGTTGCAGGTCCTCAGACCGCTATTGGTGGGCCGGGAAATTCACGGCGCTCATCCGAGCTCTACACTAGGGAATGATGGGTCGTGTCCAACATGAAACCGGCTTTCGAATTCCTTCACTATCTCGGGTTGGGAGGGGTTATTGAAACAACGGTGCATACTCCTACCCTCTCTTCTCCATGTACCTAATGGCAATGCTTCAGATTTCAGATGACAACCCTGAATCCAAGATAGCGTATCGATGACGACCCCCCCCCCCTCAGCGTCGATCGGCTTCGGTCTAGAATTCCACGAGTCACAGAGCTTTTCAATACACGCCGATGACTACTGCATCCTAGACCATGAACTGTCGAAGAGTTCTCGAATTTGAAAACCTCCAGACATTAATGGACAATTTCTACAGAGCGTACAGGATCGACGAACTCAACATCGACATAGCTAAAGACAATGTTCTTCTCCAACCACGACCGTGAGATCAGCCGCTAGCTGGGGTCAAAATCACCATCAACGAGCTGGACGAATTTCTATAGGTTGGTAGCGTATTAACATCAAATGCACCCGCTGAAAACGATGTCGATAACAGAATCCAGGCCGCCCACGCAGCATCCGGGAAGTTATCAAAATGGTATTAATACTATTCATGCCAAACCCTTATATTCTTACGGGTAAAAAGAGAGAGACCTAATTTTTTTATAAAGAAAGCCATGTGGTTTATGTAAACACAGAGCGAACGGAAGTAGAAAAACGAGATTCCCCAACTGATCGAAGCGTTTGTGAAAAGTGCTGTGGAATCTCTCTACTTTCCGTCGCAGGGAAAATTCCTTCTCAATCACCGAAACATAACTCACCCCCGGGGTAGGACTCGAACAACAAACGCATGAGTCACAGATCAAAAAAAAAAAAAAACGATGACAGCTGCACCCTAGTCCATGAACTTGAAGACCTCCTAAACTCAAAGACCTCCCGAAATCCGTGGACCACTTCTTCAGAGCGTACATGCTCTACGGACTCGCCATCGACATAGCAAAGACCAAGATTCTGCTGCAACCATGAATCGGGATATCAACCACCACTTGGAGTCAAAACCACCATCGACGAACTGGACGAATTTCTATAGATTGGTAGCGTATTAACATCAAATGCATCCACCGAAAAAGACGTCAATAACAGAATCCAGGCCGCCCACGCAGAAGCTATAAAAATAACATTAATACTATCTGCCCCAAACCCTTATATTCTTACGGGTAAAGAGAGAGACCTAATTTTAATAAAGATGGCCAAAAATGTTAAATGTAGCCGTCTCTTCTACTTCAATAGCTTCATGTCTCGCACCTCTTGCCTGTGTAACTCCCTCCCTTCTTCCTGTTTCCCTGATAGCTATAATCTCACACTATTCAAATGTAATGTCAATTGACGTCTCCAGATGCCCTGATCTATCCCCTATCCTTCTCTTCATCCTTTCCTCTATCACTCCTATTTGCTCTCACTCCAACTCTCTGTAACCCCTTGCGTGCTAGTGGCTTACCGCCTTGCTTGGCGTGAAACGCTTAAAAAAAGTGGTTTATAAAACGATTCCATAAGAGAGAGCGATCGGAAGTGGAAAAATGAGATTTATCGAGTTAAATTTTAGGGAGATGAAGATTAAATCTGATAGAAAAAGCTTTAGCGAAAGGTGGGTTCGTTTGAACGGAGCTAGCCTTGATTTTCACTTTTAGGTCCACCTAGATCTCATCGGGGTGGTTTCCTGTGGATCCCTCCACTGGTTAGACTAGACAAGCTCAGTGTACGTAGTTAATATGAGTAAGTGTTATTCCCGGCCTGTCCTCTGCCTGTCCCCGACCACATCTTTCCTCTATCACTTAGCAAGATAGCCTCTTGATTTTGTCCAATGGGCTGAATACAGCGGCCCCTCTTTTTTCGAAAAGTTGGACGAGTCCTACTAACATCAGTTATGTTTAGTTTGCTTTGTGTTGATTTTTAGTTTATTATTGGGTTCATCTCCCTCCCTTCTCGTTCTTCATGATTAGATTTTTATTTATTATTTATAATCATTAAAGTTTTATGACATGGGGTGCATTTTGTAGCTTATTGATCGTGCTTACGCGTGTGACAATGTATCGGCCCCGTATTCTGGGGTGAAACAAATGCTGTTTCTAACGCTGCTGGCCACGCCCTGAATGGTGCTTTGGACGACGCGACTGAAGAAAGTCTTGTGAGGTGACCGTCTTTATCGTCAGGATCTGTTCTGATTATTTTGAGCATCAGCTCAAGATGAAGTTTAGAACTGATAGAAAACGCTTGCATTCGACAGCCTTTAACGAAAGGTGGGTAAAAGAGGCGAGCTTGGTTCGCTTGAACTGGGCTAGCTTTAATTTTCTCTTTTAGGTCATCCCATGTCACATCGGGGTGGTTTCCTGTGGAGCCCTCCCCTGGTTAGGCTAGACAAACTTGTGTGTACCTAGTTAATGTGAGTAAGTGAATGTTCCCGGTCACATCTTTGGTGATGATCCAAGATGAGATTCCCAACCTCCCCAGTTTGTTTTTGGCCCCCTTTTCATCTCGACTGGGTCAGCTTTATTGATTCCCCCTGCCCGTCTCTATTTTCTCTTTTCCTTCTCCCTTAAGGAGAGAGCCCCTTGATTTTGTCCAAGGGCAGAATACAGCGGCCTCTCTATTTTCGAAAGTTTGCACAGGTCCTATTAACATCAGTTATCCTTATTTTTGTTTTGTTTTGATATTTAGTTCATTTTGGGGTTCATCTCCTCCCATTTCATGATCATTCATCCGATTTTTATGTATATAATGTATATATTTATCATCATCAAATTTTATCTTATTGATAAGGATACATGCGAGGATGTGGCATTATGATATATGGAGGATTTTGATTGGCGTCGGATGAGTTTTTATAGTGAATGAGGAAATTGTAACGAGTGAATTCGATTAGCTCGGTATAAGATAGATAGTGAAGACCAGCCTCCACCCACTCCCCGTTTTCGGCCTTGTGCCACAATTGTATTCATTTACAATAAATATCCATTTTAGGGAGGGACATCTATATAAACAGAGGCCCACGGCTCCCAGAATAAATTTTCCATTTATGATTTGTAAATATAGTTTATACATAATGACAATATCAGTTAACCAACTCAAATTAGTGCAGAATTTTAAAAGATTTGAAACTTTATAAATTATTCAAATTAATTTTTTTTTAAATTAAAATAATTCTAGTCAAAATGTATTATTCATGGAAAATTTTTTTTTTTTAAATAGAGTTTATAATATACCTTATGATAAAGTGGTTAAAGGTTTTTCTTGTTTGTTTATTTGTTAGGGGCATATCAACTCCTTCATGGGTCATTTAAAGCCGAAATTGTAATTTTCTTGAGAGCATTAGTAATGTTTCTTTTTTTTACAAAAGTGTATTGCCGGTATTTTACAATAAAAAAGTATTTTTATACTTTCATAGTGTTTTGGTGCCAGTTTGGGGTTAAATATATGCCCATAGCTAGAACCCTAACAGTTGCAACCACGCTGAGCCATTAAGGACCAGGGAACAAAGGTCAAAACCTCCAGATCAAGTGAAAAAACTCTTTACTTTTATTGCATTTTGATTTTACGATGTAGAACAGATTTTCGGTAACTAGTGGCGGGGGGAGGGGTCTGGTTTGACAAAAAAGGAATTGATGATTTAAATTATCCAACGAGTTCTGCTTTTAACTAACGAAAATATAAAGTGGCTGAAATTTTATTTTCTCGAAATTTCAAGAAACAAATAAGTCTGGGGTAACAGAAGTAAAATAAAATATATATATTTTTGCCAAGAAAAAAAAATTATTTAAAAAATAATGAAATTAATTTGTGAAAAAGTCCTGAATATTTTAATTAAATTGTGTTTTCACCGAAAAAAAAAATGATGAAATTTCCTATACTAATTGCAAAATCGGCAGTTATTAAATTTGTTCGTCTGTTTCAAATGACCGTTGCAAAGTCGGCAGATAATAAAATTTGTTCGTTACTTTACAAAGAACGTAGCAAAGTCGGCCATTAACAAATTTGTTCGTTTGTTTCAAATGACCGTTGCAAAGTCGGCCGTTAATAAATGTGTTCCTTTCTTTCAAATGACCGTTGCAAAGTCGGCCGTTAATAAATTGCTTCGTTTCTTTAAAATGACCGTTGCAAAGTCGGCAAATAATATAATTTGTTCGTTACTTTACAAAGAACGTAGCAAAGTCGGCCGTTAATAAAATTGTTCCTTTCTTTGAAATGAGCGTTGCAAAGTTGGCCATTAACAAATTTCTTCGTTTCTTTCAAATGAGCGTCGCAAAGTCGGGCGTTAATAAATGTGTTCCTTTCTTTCAAATGACCGTTGCAAAGTCGACCGTTAATAAATTTGTTCGTTTCTTTCAAATGACCGTTGCAACGCCGGCCGTTAATAAATTTGTTCCCTTCTTTCAAATGACCGTTGCAAAGTCGACCGTTAATAAATTTATTCCTTTCTTTCAAATGACCGTTGTAAAGTCGGCCGTTCATAAATTTGTTCCTTTCTTTCAAATGACCGTTGTAAAGTCGGCCGTTCATAAATTTATTGCTTTCTTTCAAATGACCGTTGCAAAGTGGACGGTTAATAAATTTGTTGCTTTCTTTCAAATGACCGTTGTAAAGTCGGCCGTTAATAAATGTATTCCTTTCTTTCAAATGACCGTTGTAAAGTCGGCCTTTCATAAATTTGTTCATTTCTTTCAAATGAGCTTTGGAAAGTCGGCCGTTAATAAATTTTTTCTTTTCTTTCAAATGACCGTTGCAACGTCGGCCGTTAATAAATTTGTTCCTTTCTTTCAAATGACCGTTGCAAAGTCGGAAAGTTAATAAATTTGTTCCTTTCTTTCAAATGACCGTTGCAACGTCGGCCGTTAATAAATTTGTTGGTTTCATCCAAATGACCGTTGCAAAGTCGATCATTAATAAATTTGTTCCTTTCTTTCAAATGACCGTTGCAACGTCGGCCGTTAATAAATTTGTTGGTTTCTTTCAAATGACCGTTGTAAAGTCGGCCGTTCATAAATTTGTTCCTTTCTTTCAAATGACCGTTGCAAAGTCGGAAAGTTAATAAATTTGTTTGTTTATTTCAAATGACCGTTGCAAAGTCGGCCGTTAATAAATTTTTTCTTTTCTTTCAAATGACCGTTGCAATGTCAACCGTTAATAAATTTGTCCATTTCTTTCAAGTGACAGTTTCAAAGTCGGCCGTTAATAAATTTGTTCCTTTCTTTCAAATGACTGTTGCAAAGTCGGCCGTTAATAAATTTGTTCCTTTCTTTCAAATGACCGTTGCAAAGTCAGAAAGTTAATAAATTTGTTTATTTCAAATGACCGTTGCAAAGTCGGCCGTTAATAAATTTGCTCCTTTCTTTCAAATGACCGTTGCAAAGTCGGGCGTTAATAAATTTGTTCGTTTCTTTCAAATGACCGTTGCAAAATCGACCGTTAATAAATTTGTTACTTTCTTTCAAACGACCGTTGCAAAGTCGGCCGTTAATAAATTTGTTCCTTTCTTTAAAAATGACCGTTGCAAAGTCGGCCGTTAATAAATGTGTTCCTTTCTTTCAAATGACCGTTGCAAAGTAGAAAATTAATAAATTTGTTCCTTTCTTTCAAATGACCGTTGCAAAGTCGGCCGTTAATAAATTTGTTCCTTTCTTTCAAATGACCGTTGCAAAGTTGGCAGTTAATAAATTTGTTCCTTTCTTTCAAATGACCATTGCAAAGTCGGCCGTTAACAAATGTGTTCGTTTCTTTCAAATGACCGTTGCAAAGTCGGCCGTTAATAAATTTGTTGGTTTCTTTCAAATTACCGTTGCAAAGTCGGCAGATAATATAATTTGTTCGTTACTTTACAAAGAACGTAGCAAAGTCGACCGTTAATAAATTTGTTCGTTTGTTTCAAATGACCGTTGCAAAGTCGACCGTTAATAAATTTGTTGGTTTATTTCAAATGACCGTTGCAAAGTTGGCCGTTGATAAATTTCTTCCTTTCTTTCAAATGACCGTTGCAAAGTTGGCAATTAATAAATTTGTTCCTTTCTTTCAAATGACCGTTGCAAAGTCGGCCGTTAATAAACTGGTTAATTTCTTTCAAATGACCATTACAAAGTCGGCAGATAATATAATTTGTTCGTTACTTTACAAAGAACGTAGCAAAGTCGACCGTTAATAAATTGGTTCCTTTCTTTCAAATGACCGTTGCAAAGTCGGCCATTAACAAATGTGTTTGTTTCTTTCAAATGAGCGTTGCAAAGTCGGAAAGTTAATAAATTTGTTCCTTTCTTTCAAATGACCGTTGGAAAGTCGGCCGTTAATAAATGTGTTCCTTTCTTTCAAATGACCGTTGCAAAGTCGATCATTAATAAATTTGTTCGTTTCTTTCAAATGAACGTTACAAAGTCGACCGTTAATAAATTTGTCGGTTTCTTTCAAATGACCGTTGTAAAGTCGTCCGTTAATAAATTTGTTCCTTTCTTTCAAATGACCGTTGTAAAGTCGGCCGTTAATAAATTTATTCCTTTCTTTCAAATGACCGTTGTAAAGTCGGCTGTTCATAAATTTGTTCATTTCTTTCAAATGACCTTTGCAAAGTCGGCCGTTAATAAATTTGTCCATTTCTTTCAAATGACAGTTGCAAAGTCATCCGTTAATAAATTCGTTCCTTTCTTCCAAATGACCGTTGCATAGTCGGCCGTTAATGAATGTGTTCGTTTCTTTCAAATGTCCGTTGCAAAGTCGGACGTTAATAAATTTGTTCCTTTCTTTCAAATGACCGTTGCAAAGTCGGGCGTTAATAAATTTGTTCCTTTCTTTCAAATGACCGTAGCAAATCGGCCGTTAATAAATTTGTTCGTTTCTTTCAAATGACCGTTGCAAAGTCGGAAAGTTAATAAATTTGTTTATTTCAAATGACCGTTGGAAAGTCGGCCGTTAATAAATTTGCTCCTTTCTTTCAAATGACCGTTGCAATGTCGGCCGTTAATACATTTGTTCCATTCTTTCAAATGACCGTAGCAAATCGGCCGTTAATAAATTTGTTCCTTTCTTTCAAATGTCCGTTGCAAAGTCGGCTGTTAATAAATTTGTTCCTTTCTTTCAAATGACCGTTGCAAAGTCGGCCGTTAATAAATTTGTTCCTTTCTTTCAAATGACCGTTGCAAAGTCGGCCGTTAATAAATTTGTTCCTTTCTTTCAAATGACCGTTGCAAAGTCGACCGTTAATAAATTGGTTCCTTTCTTTCAAATGACCGTTGCAAAGTCGACCGTTAATAAATTTGTTCCTTTCTTTCAAATGACCCTTGCAAAGTCGGCCGTTAATAAATTTGTTCCTTTCTTTCAAATGACCGTTGCAAAGTGGACGGTTAATAAATTTGTTGCTTTCTTTCAAATGACCGTTGTAAAGTCGGCCGTTAATAAATTTATTCCTTTCTTTCAAATGACCGTTGTAAAGTCGGCCTTTCATAAATTTGTTCATTTCTTTCAAATGACCTTTGGAAAGTCGGCCGTTAATAAATTTTTTCTTTTCTTTCAAATGACCGTTGCAACGTCGGCCGTTAATAAATTTGTTCCTTTCTTCCAAATGACCGTTGCAAAGTCGATCATTAATAAATTTGTTCGTTTCTTTCAAATGAACGTTACAAAGTCGGCCGTTAATAAATTTGTTGGTTTCTTTCAAATGACCTTTGGAAAGTCGGCCGTTAATAAATTTTTTCTTTTCTTTCAAATGACCGTTGTAAAGTCGGCCGTTCATAAATTTGTTCCTTTCTTTCAAATGACCGTTGCAAAGTCGGAAAGTTAATAAATTTGTTTGTTTATTTCAAATGACCGTTGCAAAGTCGGCCGTTAATAAATTTTTTCTTTTCTTTCAAATGACCGTTGCAAAGTCAACCGTTAATAAATTTGTCCATTTCTTTCAAGTGACAGTTTCAAAGTCGGCCGTTAATAAATTTGTTCCTTTCTTTCAAATGACTGTTGCAAAGTCGGCCGTTAATAAATTTGTTCCTTTCTTTCAAATGACCGTTGCAAAGTCAGAAAGTTAATAAATTTGTTTATTTCAAATGACCGTTGCAAAGTCGGGCGTTAATAAATTTGTTCGTTTCTTTCAAACGACCGTTGCAAAGTCGGCCGTTAATAAATTTGTTCCTTTCTTTAAAAATGACCGTTGCAAAGTCGGCCGTTAATAAATGTGTTCCTTTCTTTCAAATGACCGTTGCAAAGTCGACCGTTAATAAATTTGTTCCTTTCTTTAAAAATGACCGTTGCAAAGTCGGCCGTTAATAAATGTGTTCCTTTCTTTCAAATGACCGTTGCAAAGTAGAAAATTAATAAATTTGTTCCTTTCTTTCAAATGAGCGTTGCAAAGTCGGCCGTTAATAAATTTGTTCCTTTCTTTCAAATGACCGTTGCAAAGTCGGCCGTTAATAAATTTGTTCCCTTCTTTCAAATGACCGTTGCAAAGTCGGCCGTTAATAAATTTGTTCCTTTCTTTCAAATGACCGTTGCAAAGTCGGCCGTTAATAAATTTGTTCCTTTCTTTCAAATGACCGTTGCAAAGTCGGCCGTTAATAAATTTGTTCCTTTCTTTAAAATGACCGTTGCAAAGTCGGCCGTTAATAAATTTGTTCCTTTCTTCCAAATGACCGTTGCATAGTCGGCCGTTAATGAATGTGTTCGTTTCTTTCAAATGACCGTTGCAAAGTCGGCCGTTAATAAATTTGTTCCTTTCTTTCAAATGACCGTTGCAAAGTCGGCCGTTAATAAATGTGTTCCTTTCTTTCAAATGACCGTTGCAAAGTCGGAAAGTTAATAAATTTGTTCCCTTCTTTCAAATGAGCGTTGCAAAGTCGGCCGTTAATAAATTTGTTCCTTTCTTTCAAATGACCGTTGCAAAGTCGGCCGTTAATAAATTTGTTCCTTTCTTTCAAATGACCGTTGCAAAGTCGGCCGTTAATAAATTTGTTCCTTTCTTTCAAATGACCGTTGCAAAGTCAGAAAGTTAATAAATTTGTTTATTTCAAATGACCGTTGCAAAGTCGGGCGTTAATAAATTTGTTCGTTTCTTTCAAACGACCGTTGCAAAGTCGGCCGTTAATAAATTTGTTCCTTTCTTTAAAAATGACCGTTGCAAAGTCGGCCGTTAATAAATGTGTTCCTTTCTTTCAAATGACCGTTGCAAAGTCGACCGTTAATAAATTTGTTCCTTTCTTTAAAAATGACCGTTGCAAAGTCGGCCGTTAATAAATGTGTTCCTTTCTTTCAAATGACCGTTGCAAAGTAGAAAATTAATAAATTTGTTCCTTTCTTTCAAATGAGCGTTGCAAAGTCGGCCGTTAATAAATTTGTTCCTTTCTTTCAAATGACCGTTGCAAAGTCGGCCGTTAATAAATTTGTTCCCTTCTTTCAAATGACCGTTGCAAAGTCGGCCGTTAATAAATTTGTTCCTTTCTTTCAAATGACCGTTGCAAAGTCGGCCGTTAATAAATTTGTTCCTTTCTTTCAAATGACCGTTGCAAAGTCGGCCGTTAATAAATTTGTTCCTTTCTTTAAAATGACCGTTGCAAAGTCGGCCGTTAATAAATTTGTTCCTTTCTTCCAAATGACCGTTGCATAGTCGGCCGTTAATGAATGTGTTCGTTTCTTTCAAATGACCGTTGCAAAGTCGGCCGTTAATAAATTTGTTCCTTTCTTTCAAATGACCGTTGCAAAGTCGGCCGTTAATAAATGTGTTCCTTTCTTTCAAATGACCGTTGCAAAGTCGGAAAGTTAATAAATTTGTTCCCTTCTTTCAAATGAGCGTTGCAAAGTCGGCCGTTAATAAATTTGTTCCTTTCTTTCAAATGACCGTTGCAAAGTCGGCCGTTAATAAATTTGTTCCTTTCTTTCAAATGACCCTTGCAAAGTCGGCCGTTAATAAATTTGTTCCCTTCTTTCAAATGACCGTTGCAAAGTCGGCCGTTAATAAATTTGTTCCTTTCTTTCAAATGACCGTTGCAAAGTCGGCCGTTAATAAATTTGTTCCTTTCTTTCAAATGACCGTTGCAAAGTTGGCCGTTAATAAATTTGTTCCTTTCTTTAAAAATGACCGTTGCAAAGTCGGCCGTTAATAAATGTGTTCCTTTCTTTCAAATGACCGTTGCAAAGTCGACCGTTAATAAATTTGTTCCTTTCTTTAAAAATGACCGTTGCAAAGTCGGCCGTTAATAAATGTGTTCCTTTCTTTCAAATGACCGTTGCAAAGTAGAAAATTAATAAATTTGTTCCTTTCTTTCAAATGAGCGTTGCAAAGTCGGCCGTTAATAAATTTGTTCCTTTCTTTAAAATGACCGTTGCAAAGTCGGCCGTTAATAAATTTGTTCCCTTCTTTCAAATGACCGTTGCAAAGTCGGCCGTTAATAAATTTGTTCCTTTCTTTCAAATGACCGTTGCAAAGTCGGCCGTTAATAAATTTGTTCCTTTCTTTCAAATGACCGTTGCAAAGTCGGCCGTTAATAAATTTGTTCCTTTCTTTCAAATGACCGTTGCAAAGTCGGAAAGTTAATAAATTTGTTCCCTTCTTTCAAATGAGCGTTGCAAAGTCGGCCGTTAATAAATTTGTTCCTTTCTTTCAAATGACCGTTGCAAAGTCGGCCGTTAATAAATTTGTTCCTTTCTTTCAAATGACCCTTGCAAAGTCGGCCGTTAATAAATTTGTTCCCTTCTTTCAAATGACCGTTGCAAAGTCGGCCGTTAATAAATTTGTTCCTTTCTTTCAAATGACCGTTGCAAAGTCGGCCGTTAATAAATTTGTTCCTTTCTTTCAAATGACCGTTGCAAAGTCGGCCGTTAATAAATTTGTTCCTTTCTTTAAAAATGACCGTTGCAAAGTCGGCCGTTAATAAATGTGTTCCTTTCTTTCAAATGACCGTTGCAAAGTCGACCGTTAATAAATTTGTTCCTTTCTTTAAAAATGACCGTTGCAAAGTCGGCCGTTAATAAATGTGTTCCTTTCTTTCAAATGACCGTTGCAAAGTAGAAAATTAATAAATTTGTTCCTTTCTTTCAAATGAGCGTTGCAAAGTCGGCCGTTAATAAATTTGTTCCTTTCTTTAAAATGACCGTTGCAAAGTCGGCCGTTAATAAATTTGTTCCCTTCTTTCAAATGACCGTTGCAAAGTCGGCCGTTAATAAATTTGTTCCTTTCTTTCAAATGACCGTTGCAAAGTCGGCCGTTAATAAATTTGTTCCTTTCTTTCAAATGACCGTTGCAAAGTCGGCCGTTAATAAATTTGTTCCTTTCTTTCAAATGACCGTTGCAAAGTCGGCCGTTAATAAATTTGTTCCCTTCTTTCAAATGACCGTTGCAAAGTCGGCCGTTAATAAATTTGTTCCCTTCTTTCAAATGACCGTTGCAAAGTCGGCCGTTAATAAATTTGTTCCTTTCTTTCAAATGACCGTTGCAAAGTCGGCCGTTAATAAATTTGTTCCTTTCTTTCAAATGACCGTTGCAAAGTCGGCCGTTAATAAATTTGTTCCTTTCTTTCAAATGACCGTTGCAAAGTCGGCCGTTAATAAATTTGTTCCTTTCTTTCAAATGACCGTTGCAAAGTCGGCCGTTAATAAATTTGTTCCTTTCTTTAAAATGACCGTTGCAAAGTCGGCCGTTAATAAATTTGTTCCTTTCTTCCAAATGACCGTTGCATAGTCGGCCGTTAATGAATGTGTTCGTTTCTTTCAAATGACCGTTGCAAAGTCGGCCGTTAATAAATTTGTTCCTTTCTTTCAAATGACCGTTGCAAAGTCGGCCGTTAATAAATGTGTTCCTTTCTTTCAAATGACCGTTGCAAAGTCGGAAAGTTAATAAATTTGTTCCCTTCTTTCAAATGAGCGTTGCAAAGTCGGCCGTTAATAAATTTGTTCCTTTCTTTCAAATGACCGTTGCAAAGTCGGCCGTTAATAAATTTGTTCCTTTCTTTCAAATGACCTTTGCAAAGTCGGCCGTTAATAAATTTGTTCCCTTCTTTCAAATGACCGTTGCAAAGTCGGCCGTTAATAAATTTGTTCCTTTCTTTCAAATGACCGTTGCAAAGTCGGCCGTTAATAAATTTGTTCCTTTCTTTCAAATGACCGTTGCAAAGTCGGCCGTTAATAAATTTGTTCCTTTCTTTAAAAATGACCGTTGCAAAGTCGGCCGTTAATAAATGTGTTCCTTTCTTTCAAATGACCGTTGCAAAGTCGACCGTTAATAAATTTGTTCCTTTCTTTAAAAATGACCGTTGCAAAGTCGGCCGTTAATAAATGTGTTCCTTTCTTTCAAATGACCGTTGCAAAGTAGAAAATTAATAAATTTGTTCCTTTCTTTCAAATGAGCGTTGCAAAGTCGGCCGTTAATAAATTTGTTCCTTTCTTTCAAATGACCGTTGCAAAGTCGGCCGTTAATCAATTTGTTCCCTTCTTTCAAATGACCGTTGCAAAGTCGGCCGTTAATAAATTTGTTCCTTTCTTTCAAATGACCGTTGCAAAGTCGGCCGTTAATAAATTTGTTCCTTTCTTTCAAATGACCGTTGCAAAGTCGGCCGTTAATAAATTTGTTCCTTTCTTTAAAATGACCGTTGCAAAGTCGGCCGTTAATAAATTTGTTCCTTTCTTCCAAATGACCGTTGCATAGTCGGCCGTTAATGAATGTGTTCGTTTCTTTCAAATGACCGTTGCAAAGTCGGCCGTTAATAAATTTGTTCCTTTCTTTCAAATGACCCTTGCAAAGTCGGCCGTTAATAAATTTGTTCCCTTCTTTCAAATGACCGTTGCAAAGTCGGCCGTTAATAAATTTGTTCCTTTCTTTCAAATGACCGTTGCAAAGTCGGCCGTTAATAAATTTGTTCCTTTCTTTCAAATGACCGTTGCAAAGTTGGCCGTTAATAAATTTGTTCCTTTCTTTAAAATGACCGTTGCAAAGTCGGCCGTTAATAAATTTGTTCCTTTCTTCCAAATGACCGTTGCATAGTCGGCCGTTAATGAATGTGTTCGTTTCTTTCAAATGACCGTTGCAAAGTCGGCCGTTAATAAATTTGTTCCTTTCTTTCAAATGACCGTTGCAAAGTCGGAAAGTTAATAAATTTCTTTGTTTATTTCAAATGACCGTTGCAAAGTGGAAAGTTAATAAATGTGTTCGTTCCTTTCAAATGACCGTTGCAAAGACGGCCGTTAATAAATCTGTTCGTTTCTTTGAAATGACCGTTGCAAAGTCGGCAGATAATAAAATTTGTTCGTTACTTTACAAATGACCGTTGCAAAGTCGGCCGTTAATAAGTTTGTTCCTTTCTTTCAAATGAACAAGCGTTCCGTTACTTTAGCGTCGTGTCCGAAACAAGAAACGCTCGCATTTTACTGGTCTTGACGCACAAAACAACATCGCTCGACGTCGCCTTTACCTTCTGAAGAATTTCACATCGCATTTTTCAAGCTTCCTTCAACCCTTTCGATTTCCCGTGAGTCTTATTTTTTTTTGTTTGATTATCATTTTCTTGATTTCTCCAAATTCATTCAAAACAGTGCCATGAAAGTTTCCATTAAAACAGGCGACAAATCTAAAAAAAAAAATTTTTAATCAATTTTCTCTTGTTTTTTTTTCTGTATTTTTCCTTTTTGTTACATACAATTTTTACATTCATTTTTTTTTTATTTTTTAATAATATTTTGAAGAAAAAAGGTTTTGTAAGTTAAATTTTAATATAGACACGCTTAATCAGTTTTTTTTGTTTCATATTTAGAAAAAAAGAAAAAAATCTTTGTCATTAAAAATTTATCCGTATATTTGATCATCAAACCGCATTTAAAATTTTCTTTCCAGTTTTATTTCATATAAACAAATTCACACAAATCAATTTATTTTCTACATTTATTAAAAGAATATTCTTTTATTTTAATTTATTATAAAACCCAATTTATTTGCTTGTATCTTTTTTACCTTTTTTAGAACCCGGCATCTTGTTCTAAGGATTTTGTATAGTTAAGAATATTACTTATTTCATTTTGAATATATTTAAACTCAGTTCAGTTGTTTGTATTGTTTACGCCTTATTTAGGACCCGGCATATATATATATATATATATATATATATATATATATATATATATATATATATATACATAAGGATTTTGTATAGTTAGAAATATGCATATTTTTAAGAATCTTGGGTTTTAGGTAATTGTATATCTAAGAAATTTTGAATTTGATATTTTTAAATTTCGTCGTTCTTCGAGGAATTTACATTACACTAGATGAAAGATTTAAGTAATTTAAGATAAAAAAAAGTATTTAATTTTTCAATATTTAACCTGCCTCATAGAAAAAAGTGAACTAGGTTTGCATATATTGTCTCCAATTAGTGAAATAATGTTATCCAAGTCTTTGTCCAACTTACGTATTTGCCACGATTTGGAGGAGGAGGACAGACATTTCAGCCGACGCCTCCTATCAGACAGCAATCTCCTTGGGAAACGGAATGGTCGTCTATCGTCGGAAATCACAGAATTCGCAAGGAGTCCGAGAGAGCACAATGAAGATATGCAGGTTGCAGTATTCCAGATGGAAGAAGATAGAATGGATGCAAGTAATTCCACTTCGCTGATTGTGGATTGTGAGACGAGACATGGCAGCCAAAGAGAACAACCTATACCAGCAGAGGTTAATCTGATTATCGTCGGGAATTCAGATGAGAGCTCACCTCCTAAATATCATCTGAAGATAATACGGAGGCCGACCGTATATGAAATCTGGATATGCAGACGAAGATATCCACACATCTACGCATTTGCAGTTGAGAAAACGGAGGACATTGGATTTGTGTGGAAGATGATATTCAGGATTATAGAAGAGGACACACTTGAGAGAAAGAAGCCGGGACTTAAGAAAAGAATTGCAAATGGACTTCGAAAATGCTTGCGCAAGATGTGTTGCTGTCTCGGGAATGGACCAACATTGTCAGAAGAGGAGGACGATTTGCCAAATATGGAATATTTTTATTTTGCTTCATAGAATAAGAATTAAAGATAGGGATCATTGAAAAATGGATTTTGGAGAGCGTAAATAGGAATAGCATCATCGTTTTATATTTCAAAATGTCGATATGTGTATGTAGATTAAGACTATAGTGATCGAACACAAATATAAGTTGGAGGTCATGGACATAAATTACATCAGATATCGACATTTTAAGAAAATTTCAGACGAGAATATGTCTTTAGAATAGGTATTTACATCAAATGCTTACATTGCGAACTTTCTGTAAGAAGAATACGTCTTTAGAATAAGGATCGCATATAAATGAAGACATAGGAAATACATCAACTAACAAACAATTTAGGGATTTACAGACTAGAAAAGTCTTTAGAATAGGTAACACTGCACATCTTTGTCCCAATTTTGAGTGTGGTGTTCAACAACTGGTTCCGGCCGGTTTTCCAGGGGTGTGATCACACTGCTGAAAAAGGGCAAGAATTTGGGGAGGGGAACTAGATGATTACAGGCCCATAACTCTGCTAAAGATAGAGTTAAAGATTTTGGCCAACATCCTGCAGGAGCGTTTGCAGTCAGTTGCCGAGTCTCTGTTGGGTCCGGAGCAGACTTGTTCTGTGAGGGGCCGGACAATTCAAAGCAACCTGCATGTGATCCGTTCGATCATAGAGAAGGTGTAAAAGACGACAATGAGGCCGCGCTGATCAATTTCGATCAGTCCAAGGCATTTGATAGGGTCGACCATCGCTACCTTGCTGCTGTCCTGCAGGCCGCCGGATTCGCACCTGACTTCTGCCGCTGCATTAGCCTCCTGTATCGCTCCACAAGTGCTGTGATACAGGTGAACGGGAAGCTGTTGAGCGCTTTTGTTCTGTCTAGGTCGGTTCGTCAGCGTTGTCCACTGTCGCCTCTACCTTATGCTCTGGCGTTGGAGCCTCTACTTCGCCGGCTGAAGGACGAGGCTTGCAGTCCGGCCCTACGCGGAATCGCCGTTGCTGGAAGGGCTCGGGCCAGGGTTTCTGCGTACGCCGATGACTTATCTGCTTTTGTGTCTTCCCGCAGCGACATTGAGGCAGGCGCCAAGATTAACCGCAATAAGTCGCCCAGGCATCTTGTTCTAAGGATTTTGTATAGTAAGGAATATTGTTTTTTTTTATTTTGAAGTTATTTAAACTTAGTTCATTTGTTTTTATTGTTTACGCCTTATTTAGGACTCGGCATATAAGGATCTTGTATAGTTAGAGGTATGCATATTTGTAAGAATCTTGGGTAATTAGGTAATTGTATGTCTAAGAAACATTTAAATTTGATATTTTGAAATTTCGTCGTACTTCGAGGAATTTACATTACACTAGATGAAAGATTTATGTAATTTAAGATAAAAAAAGTATTTAAATTTTCAATATTTAACCTGCCTCATAGAAAAAAGTGAACAAGGTTTGCATATATTGTCTCCAATTAGTGAAATAATGTTATCCAAGTCTTTGTCCAACTTACGTATTTGTCACGATTTGGAGGAGGAGGAGGAGGAGAGACATTTCAGCCGACGCATCCTATCAGACAGCAATCTCCTTGGGAAACGGAATGGTCGTCTATCGTCGGAAATCAAAGAATTCGCAAGGAGTCCGAGAGAGCACAATGAAGATATGCAGGTTGCAGTATTCCAGATGGAAGAAGATAGAATGGATGCAAGTAAATCATCTTCGCTGATTGTGGATTGTGAGACGAGACATGGCAGCCAAAGAGAACAACCTATACCAGCAGAGGTTAATCTGATTATCGTCGGGAATTCAGATGAGAGCTCACCTCCTAAATATCATCTGAAGATAATACGGAGGCCGACCGTATATGAAATCTGGATATGCAGACGAAGATATCCACACATCTACGCATTTGCAGTTGAGAAAACGGAGGACATTGGATTTGTGTGGAAGATGATATTCAGGATTATAGAAGAGGACACACTTGAGAGAAAGAAGCCGGGACTTAAGAAAAGAATTGCAAATGGACTTCGAAAATGCTTGCGCAAGATGTGTTGCTGTCTCGGGAATGGACCAACATTGTCAGAAGAGGAGGACGATTTGCCAAATATGGAATATTTTTATTTTGCTTCATAGAATAAGAATTAAAGATAGGGATCATTGAAAAATGGATTTTGGAGAGCGTAAATAGGAATAGCATCATCGTTTTATATTTCAAAATGTCGATATGTGTATGTAGATTAAGGCTATAGTGATCGAACACAAATATAAGTTGGAGGTCATGGACAGAAATTATATCAGATGTCGACATTTTAGGAAATTTCAGACGAGAATATGTCTTTAGAATAGGTATTTACATCAAATGCTTACATTGCGAACATTCTGAGAGAAGAATACGTCTTTAGAATAAGGATCCCATATAAATGAAGATTAAAAGACATAGGAAATACATCAACTAACAAACAATTTAGGGATTTACAGATTAGAAAAGTCTTTAGAATAGGTAACACTGCACATCTTTGTCCAAATTTTGAGTGTGGTGTTCAACAACTGGTTCCGGCCGGTTTTCCAGGGATGTGATAAAAAAAAGGGCAAGGATTTGGCGGGGAACTAGATGATTACAGGCCCATAAATCTGCTAAACACAGTGTTAAAGATTTTGGCCAAGATCCTGCAGGAGCGTTTGCAGTCAGTTGCCGAGTCTCTGTTGGGTCCGGAGCAGACTTGTTCTGTGAGGGGCCGAACAATTCAAAGCAACCTACATGTGATCCGCACGATCCTAGAGGGCGTAAAAGACGACGACGAAGCCGCGCTGGTCAATTTGGATAAGTCCAAGGCATTTGATAGGGTCGACCATCGCTACCTTGCTGCTGTCCTGCAGGCCGCCGGATTCGCACCTGACTTCTGCCGCTGCATTAGCCTCCTGTATCGCTCCACAAGTGCTGTGATACAGGTGAACGGGAAGCTGTTGAGCGCTTTTGTTCTGTCTAGGTCGGTTCGTCAGGGTTGTCCACTGTCGCCTCTACCTTATGCTCTGGCGTTGGAGCCTCTACTTCGCCGGCTGAAGGACGAGGATTGCAGTCCGGCCCTACGCGGAATCGCCGTTGCTGGAAGTGCTCGAGCCAGGGTTTCTGCGTACGCCGATGACTTATCTGCTTTTGTGTCTTCCCGCAGCGACATTGAGGCAGGCGCCAAGATTAACCGCAATAAGTCGCCCGGCTTGCTGATAGGTGCCCGGAAGGGGGCCGATCTTCCGGGGCCCTACAGTTGGACGGACGGTCCTGTGCGTATTCTTTGAGTGTGGTTTGGACCCGACCTCCAGATGGAGAAAAATTGGTCTGAAGTACGAGCAAAGGTCGACGCTGCCGGTCAGACTTGGCGTCGACAGAGGCTGTCCGTGAACGGCAGGGGGGGGGAGTGTTACATATATTTCCCCTCTTGTCCTTTATCGATTGTCCGTACTTCCTCTCTGTAAAGACCACAGACAGCCGCTCGAGCCCTCGCTATCCTCCATTTTATGGAGGAGACGCGGGAATCTGGTCGACAGAGGAGTACACAGGTACAACGTCCGTGTCATGGGGGACTGGGAATGCCACACTTAGAGAGCTACAAACGTGCCTCGAGGTTGGCTTTCCTACGCTGCTCGTTGACAGGAGGCGATTCGATTATGGAGGGGATTGTCAGGGACGCGTTCCCTTTCCTTACTATCTCCCCCCCACTATTGGTTAGGTTAGACAATCTTTAGTGTACCTCGTTAATGTGAGTAAATGTTGTTCCTGGCCTGTTCCCGGCTTTCTCTTTTGTTATGATCCAAGTCGAGATTCCCAACCTCCCCATTTTGTTAACCCCACTTTTTCATCTCGACTGGGTCAGCTTTCAAATTTTCCTTGTCCGTTTATATTTTCTCCTTTCCCACTACCTTAGCGAGAGAGCTTCATGATTTTGTCCACCGGAAAGAATACAGCGGCCTCTCTGTCTTGAGGGTTGGACGTGCCCTACTATCATCTGTCATGTTTAATTTGAATTATGTTAATATTTTAGTTGATTATTGGGTCCATCTCCCTTCCCTCTCATTTTTTCACCACAGAAAGTATTTATCATCAAAACTTTCATGGCTTGAGGCGCGTTTTGTAGATCCCCCCCTTGCGAGGAAGCGGTATTTTGTTGTATGGTGGATCGAATGTTGACGGACGAGTTCTTTTGGTGAATGCAGAAATTGTAATGTATGAAAGGGTCGTGAATCTGATTAGCTAGGTATAAGATAGTTAGTGATGACCACCCTCAAACCCTCCCCTTCTTCGGCCTTGTGCCACAATTTTGTATTCTTACAAAATAAATCTTGGTATAAGATAGATAGTGATGACCAGCCTCAAACCCTCCCCTTCTTCGACTTTTACCACAATTTTGTATTTTTACAAAATAAATCTTGGTATCTTGGTAAATAAATCTTGGTATCTTGGAGGTAATGGACAGAAATTACATCAGTTGTCGACATTTTAGGAAATTTCAGACTAGAATATGTCTTTAGATATTTCGGTATCAAGGGAGAAGAAGAAAAAGAAACTTTTCCCAGGCCCAGACGACATTTGCAAGGGCGATAAAGACGAAGTAAAAAATGGCCTGTCTAAACAAAAAAGGGCCCTTTTAGAGCTTCTTTTCAAATTAGACACCATTCACGGAAAGTCGGATGAGGATCCCCGGAATTTCTCTCACGCCCCTGGAGTTATTACCCTAGTGAGGGATATCAGGGGATACCTCAAGGTTTGAAACCATCTGTTTGGGGCTAAAGAGCCCTACCACAAAATAAGGGAGGGTCTCGGTGTTATTCCATCCTTCCTTATATAGCGCAGTAAAGCTAACGACCCCACGGACGTCGGCGGTATTGTCCTGGATGGTCGGATGACGACGGAGTTGGGAACAGGGAGCCTGGGACAATCCGTCGGGGTCATGTCATCTGCAGATTTCCGCCCGGTATGTGAGTAGGTTTTTTGCTTTTACTCTTTTTATTTTTTACAGGCCTAAACGATGTCTATCGGGATAGCTACTTTGAATGAGGGATCAGGGTAAGGCGGCCTGTCTGCTCCGTGATCTCTTGTCTTTCGGCGTGGATGCCACCGCGATCGAAGAGACCCATTTTGCAGTGTCGATGCGTTTGTGCTGGAGAAAGACTTTGTCGTTTACTCAGCATATGGGGACAGACGGGTCAGAGGAGTTTCTTTGCTGGTTAGACGTACTCTTGATGCGAGGGTGGACCTTGTGCATACCGATGCCGAGGGCCGGTTGATCGTGGCCGATATTGCCGTGAAAAGTGATTCATTTCCGGTCGTTGCGGTTTATGCGCCCAACGACCAGAAGGAGCGGTTTTCGTTTTTTCGGCAGTTGGGGCCGTTTCTGGTGCATTCAACGCGCCTATTCTTAATGGGGACCTGGACCCCAAGTTAGATCGGGGGCGGGGAGCTACCGGGTGTACGGGCGATCGTAGCTTGGTTGATCTGATCAACGATTTTGGTCTCGTTGATAGATATCCAGGTCAATCACCCCGGAAGTGTGGACGTGGGCTCAGAATTGGCCTTTTGACAAGGTGCTTAGCTACCTTGACAGAATGTTAGAGAAACTGACATAGATTTGATAGAGTAATCAAATTTCAATGGGTAGGCTATTCGGATCACAAACTTTTGTGCCCAGATGGCGTTAAATCATGGCTGGGTACTGGAAGTTCAATCTGTCTTTACTGGACTGAATTGTCTTTACAGGAGCAGCTAACTAGCTTAGTGCAGCGGGAGCTAGTGGGGGGGGCGGTTATCGGGAATAAGTGATGGAAGAGGCTTAAGGTTAGGATTATGTCTTTCCCCACTATGACTAATTGCCTGGCCCATGTAGCGAGCGCTACATGAGCCAGGTGATTAGATATGGGTTAAGCAAGATGTCTTCCGAAGCCGTGAATATGGGCGCAGATCTGCGCAAGGAAGAGATTCGCCGAGGTTCCGATCATTCGTGAGGTCAATTCCCCAGAGGGCCATACACTTCGGGACACTGACGACATGTGAAGTCGTTTCGGCGGCATTTCGAGAGCCGGTTTACCGAGGAGCCTGGTCTCCATGAGGAGGATTTTCGCAGCTATTTGGTTGACTTTTCACGGCTTTCGCCGACTGAAGCGGCTAGCTGCAAGGGAGAGATCACGGAGGACGAAGTCTACGAGGCATTGAAGAAGGTCGGAAGAAGCAAGTCGCCTGTCTGGATGGTTTGCCCTATGAATTGTACTTGAGGCTGTCGCACATCTTTCTCCCGATTTTGATTGTGGTGTTCAACAACTCGTTCCGGTCGGGGTCCATCCCAGACCGGATCAGGGGTGTGATCTCGCTGTTGAAGAAGGGCAAGGGTGTTGGGGGCACTTAGATTATAGGCCCATAACTCTGCTAAACACAGAGTTAAAGATTTTGGCCAAGATCCTGCATGAGAGTTTCCACTCAGTTAACTGAGTCTCTGTTGGGTCTTGAGCAGACTTGTGCTGTGAGGGGCCGAACAATTCAGAGCAATCTGCATCTGATCCGCACGATCATAGAGGGTATAAAAGACGACGATTAGGCCGCGCTGATCATTTTAGATCAGTCCAAGGCATTTGATAGGGTTGACTATCGCTACCTTTCTACTGTCCTGCAGGACGCCGGATTCGAACCCGACTTCTGCCGCTGGATTAGCCTCCTGTATCGCTCCACCAGTGCTGTTGTGCAGGTGAACGGGAAGCTGTCGGGTGCTTTTGCGCTGTCTAGGTCGGTTTGTCAGGGTTGTTCACTGTCGCCCCTACTTTATGCTTTGGCTTTGGAGTCTCTCCTTCGCCGGCTAAGGAACAGGGCGAGCAGTCCGGCCCTACGTGGAATCGCCGTTTCTGGAGGAGCTCCTCGAGCCAGGGTTTCCGCGTACGCCGATGACGTATCTACTTTCGTGTCGTTCCACAACAACTTTGAGGCGGTACTGAAGGCGCTTGATCGGTACGAAAAGGTAACAGGGGCCTAAAAAAAACCGCGACAAGTCATCCAGCTTGTGGTTAGCTTCCTGGAAGGGGTCGATCTTCCGGGCTGCTTTGGTTGGAGGGACGGTCCAGTCCGCATTCTTGGAGTGTGGTTTGGACCCGACCTCCAGCTGGAGAAAAATTGGTCTGAATTACGAGCAAAAGTCGATGCTGCCGGTCAAACTTGGCATCGACGGAGGTTGTCCGTGAAGAGCAGGGCGGAAGGGTGTGCCACTTACGTCTTCCCTCTTGTCCTTTATAGCTTGGCCGTACTTCCTCTATGTAAAGATCATAAGAAGCCGCTCTCGCTATCCTCCATTTTGTGGAAGGGATGCAAGCATCAGGTCGACAGAGAAGTCTGTGCACAACGTCCGTGTCATGGGTCGCTGGGAATGCCACATTTGGCGAGTCACAAGCTCGCTTCGAGGTTGGCTTTCCGCGCGTTGATTCGATTATAGCGGGGATTGTAAGGGACGCCCTCCAATGCCTTATCATGAATCCCTCCCTGTTGTGGGCTGACCGCCATCGTGAGCCGCGGGTTCTATCGAGTTTCTTTCGCGAGTGTCGATACGCTTTGAAGGTCATTCTTCGGTCCAGTGACCTTTCTCAGCCTAGGGGGATCTTCTATCGTTATCTAGTGGAAGGAGCGCAAATGATCCTCTACGTGAGCGGCTCCTTCTGGTCTAGGGCGCCGGTGGCGGATTATCTCAGTAACTCTGAGATTTCGCTTACCTGGCGACTGGCTCGGAATAGGCTGCCTCTCAATGACATGGCCTTCATATGGTTCTTGGCGGATTTTCCAGACTGTGAACGATGTGACCTTGGCCTGGAAGAAACGGCTTCACACGCCTTCTACCATTGTCCTCGGGTCCGCACTTATGGGAGCATGCCGGCGAGCTGACGGCTCGTATCGCTCCAGAAAAGATCCTGCTCATTGATTGTGCATACGCGTGTGACAATGTATCGGCCCCGTATTCCGGGGTGAAACGAATGGTGTTTCTGATGCTGCTGGCCACGGCCCGAATGGTGCTTTGGACGACGCGACTGGAGAAATTCTTGTGAGGTGACCGTCTTTCTCATCAGGATCTGTTCTGATTCTTTGAGCATCAGCTCAAGATGAAGTTTAGAACTGATAGAAAACGCTTGCATTCGACAGTCTTTAGCGAAAGGTGGGTGACGCTTGGTTCACTTGAATTGGGCTAGCTTTAATTTTCTCTTTTAGGTCAACCCATGTCACATCGGGGCGGTTTCCTGTGGCGCCCTCCCCTGGTTAGGTTAGACAAACTTGTGTGTACCTAGTTAATGTGTTGTTCCCGGCCTGTTCCCGGCCACATCTTTGGTTATGATCCAAGTTGAGATTCCCAACCTCCCCAGTTTGTTTTGGCCCCTTTTCATCTCAACTGGGTCAGCCTTATTTTTCCCCATGCCCGTCTATATTTTCTCTTTTCCCACTCCCTTAGCGAGAGAGACCCTTGATTTTGTCCAAGGGCAGAATACAGCGAACTCTCTTTTTCGAAGGGTTGGACGTGTCCTACTAGCATCAGATATGTTTATTTTTGTTTTGCTTTGATATTTAGTTTGTTTTGGGGTTCACCCCTCTTCTTTCATGATCATTCATCCGATTTGTATATATATATATATATATATTGTAAATAATATTTATCATTTCATTGGGATGTTTTTTCAGCTCCCCCCACACTGAAAGGATGTGGTATTATGGTGTATGGAGGATTGATCGACGACGGATGAGGAAATTGATGAATGAGAAAATTGTAACGAGTGAATGGGTCGTGAAACCGACTAGCTAGGTATAAGATAGTCAGTGAAGACCAGCCTCAACCCATTCCCCCTTTTTGGACCTGCGCCATAATTGTATTAATTTACAATAAATTTCGACAAGTATTTAATGTACTGCCTATAGATTACGAATTGTGAGAGTCGAGAATGCATCGCTAAAAGATGGAGGCTGGTGGTCATATACAGGAATTAAATCTACTGTCTGTAGATTAGGAATTGTGAGAGTAGAGAATGACGTTAGAAATCATTAAAAAATGGAGGCGGGAGGTCGTATTCAATCTATAGGTTGTCTATAGATTCTATTTCTTATGTTATTCCAAAACAAAAACAAAAAACAAACAATAAATTTGGGCTTGTGAGAAATCAGCAGAATCCCACCATTATTGGCAACGGACTTTAAAATGGCTGCCAGAAAAATGGAGTAAAAATCCCGAAAAGTACAAAATTATGACAGTTTTTTTTTTAATTGGTATAAGAAATAAAATCTAACATACTGGTATGGACAATGATAGTAAACTATATAGTCATAGACATAACAGAATGGTATGGGAAGTTGCAAAGTATGATACTAATTTATATTATATGAAAAATATGAATAGTCATAATGATTGCTTTAATAAAATAATATTTCAAAAATAAATTCTAAAATATACAACGTTGTAGTTACTCCTAGCTATAAACTTCACCCAGCACTTTTTTGTGATGCCAATTTGAAATTCACAATCAATTACCAAATGAAAATTCTAAAGCCTGTACTAATGTTTTATCCTTGATATACAATCGAAACACCATTTCCAGTTATACTATATCCAAATAACAATATTAAAATCATTAAAAAACTCCCAAATAAAGACAATTGATGTTATACCTGTCTATGTCATCTAACCATCATAATTCAATGAACCCTATTCGAAAGACATACGACACTCAAAATGCCTAAAACTAGACAGTTGAAGTTGACACTGTCTACAACAAAGCCAACATCCATACTACAGTGATCCCTATTCTAAAGACATATTGTACTCTTAAAATTCCCAAAAGCTAGTTGTTAGTGTCTATGACCTCCAAACACAATTTTTTAGTGATACCAATACTAAATACATTTGTAACTTGTAAAATTCTTGAAATTTAGACATATGATATAATGCTTGACTAAAAAACTCCAAACACAATGAGTTAGGAATCCCAATTCTAAAGACATATTCTACTCAGAAAATACAAGAAAAGAAGAGAATTCGTATAATTCATGTCTTTGAATTTCTACACTTTTACTGATCATTATTCTTATTATTGATCACTATTTACATTGTTCGGACTATTGTCCTCATCTTTGTTGTCATATTTATCACAACGTTTCGGCCGTTGTACGCTCCGGCTTTCTTCAGGTGTTTGGAATGTCGAACTGACCACTTTACTTCGCTCGCTGGGATAGACTGTTCTAGTTTCACGTGCCATCTCTAATGGATGTCAGTTATCAGTTATCTCCTGTTAATTCCCCTCTCAAGTTATCCACTGCCTTAACCAGGTATTGAACTCACACACTTTGGGTCATGTCACTGGATCCCTTGTCCGAGAGAGTATCCCGTACAATCGTTGGATCAAACAGAGACTACAAGCTCATATCTCCCAGACGCTCGAGGATTTCTTCAACAGAATTACTAATGAAGAAGACCAGAGAAGGACCCAAAATGATCTGGATAAATCCTTCAGACATGAATTCGATGTAGTCAAGGCTCGCCAAGTACAAAAATTAAACAGACTGAAAGATCAGAAGGTGACGCACAAGGTCCATCACCCACCAGTGAAAGCAGTAATCAACATCAACCAATATCAGCTGAGTGCCTCTGAGGAGTCAGTATTGAATAAGGGTCGCAACTTCGCCACAACCATCAGGCGAGTGCCATACTTGGACATCATTACCAGAGTCGAGGAGGTGGCCTTGAACATTCCTCAGGCTCAGGCGAGTGAACTGAGATGGAAGGTGAGACAGACCTTGGAGAAGGCCAAACCGCCCAGGTCTAACATAACGAAAATGGAGAGGCTGGCGATCGGATCCCTACAGAGGAACGATAACATCATCATGCTACCGGCTGACAAAGGCAATGCGACTGTAGTGATGGACAAATCAGATTATACAAGAAAGCTGGAAGACCTCATTAGAAACGGTAGTTACAGCAAAGTAAAAATGGATCCTACAATTAAAACAGAACGCAAACTGTCACATATACTAATCAAGAACAAAGATCACTTCGCACCTAAGACGTATAGGCAGTTATGGCAGCGTTACACCAAGCTACCTCACATATACGGTCTCCCTAAGATTCACAGGACGGTATTCCGCTGAGACCGATTGTTAGTTGCCAAGGCTCGGTGTGCCACCCTCTGAGTCGCTTCCTTGTGGATATAATTGACCCATTGATCGGAAAGTCTCCTTCATATGTTCGAAACTCAGCCCACTTCGTGGAAATAATCAAAGATGCTCCCATCCGATCCAACCAGATGGTGAGCTTGGACGTGGTGAGTTTGTTCACCAAGGTACCCACGGAGGAGGAACTCTCAGTAGTCCTCTGACAAATTGGCCTCTGACTCATCCCTAGAAGAACGGACCAGTATTCCAATAGATAATCTGATGGAGATGTTGACTTTCTGTACACAAACAACACACTTCGGAATGGGATCACACATATATCGACAGGTTGAAGGCTTAGCAATGGGCTCGCCATTATCACCAGCAATGGCGAATATATACATGGAATACATTGAGGAAGTGGCATTAGAATCTATATCTCTAAAGCCAACTAATGAAGAAGACCTTAATGGTTAAGGTACGTAGATGATACCTTCATACTCTGGCCACACCAGGAAGATGTTCAGATCCTACTGGACCATGTGAACTCAATAAGACCTTCGATACAGTTCACAATGGAGAAAGAGAGTAACAACACACTCCTATTCTTGGATGTTCTCTTAGCGCGAACAGAGCATGGGTTCAAGATATCCGTATATCATAAACCGATATTCACCGGACAGTACCTCAATTTCAACTCCCACCACCCATACAGCGTAAAGAAAGGGATTGTTCGCTGCTTACAACACCGAGCAAAAGTCATAAGTGGCGACCCAGAGACATTAGATAAAGAATTGGTCAGTATAAGTAGTACCCTACAACGTAACAACTACCCTGGGTACATGGCAGGAGCCCCCAAAAACTGGGATAGGCGGGTACAAGAGGAGGAGGACAACAACACTCAGAAAACAGTCTGCCTGCCTTATGTGAAGGGGTTATCAGAGAAAATACAAAGGATCTGCGGTCCATATAACATCAGGACAACCTTCAAAAGCTAGACGACACTTCGCAGATATCTCTCCCGAGTAAGACCCCCCCCCACCCCATACAGGAGAATATGACTAAAGACTGTGTGTACGCTATCCCGTGCAGCTGCGGAAAGAAATATAAGAAGAAGACAGGCTGCCCCCTTAAGGTGAGACTTCAAGAACACCAGAAAGCTGTAAGACATGGGGAAGTGGAAAAATCAGACGTGGCTGACCACATATAGAGAGAAAAGGTTGATCACCGCTCTCTGTGGGATCAGGTTGAGATCATAGACAAAGAACATGATTGGAAAATTCGTAAACTTAAAGAATCAGCACATATGCTAGGCCACAAAAATCTCCTGAGCCAACCAAGCATAGAAATGAATACAATATGGGAACCAGTAATAAGGAGTGCTAGAGAAAACTGATGATAACAACGAAAATTGCAATATGAGCTCTGGTAAAAAAGACATAAATGATAACGGCAAAACTATGAGCACTGGTAAAAAATGTGGGCTGAAGACATTAGGTTTAATACGACCTTTTTTGGACAGGAGGTTAGGTCCGTTCGATACTGAGGTCCGTAACAAAATGCTTGTCGCTCTAGATAAGGTAGATAGATAGTTAGATCAGAAAGTTAGGCTAAGATTGAGTCTACACTGATGAAAGGTAGCTTCGGCAAAAGAATTGACTATGAAAAAGTCTATTGCCGAAGTCTATAAGGTTAAAGCGTATGTGCAAGGGGAGCGACGGAAAGGCACGTCTTCCCGATTCGATGCCCGCAGGTCGTCTTCTACTCGTGGATACTATTTGCACATATGATAAGACACGTGGCCGTTTGACGGGCGGCGAATGCCAACCGTCAAAAAACTTTGAATGGATGTTCATTCCAAAACGGTCACGTGCCTTAGCATTGAAAGTGTTGGGTCGTTGCTCACAGGTTAGCAACAACGATGAAAAAAGACAAAGAGAAAAAGATGTTTTCAGGCCCGGACCAGGTCTGTAAAGTGGACAGGGAAGAGTATAAGAAAGTCCTTTCCAAGCAGAGAAAGGCCCTGTTAGGGACACTCTACATAGAGGATCCCCGAAACTTCCCCGAGGCCCCAGGGGTTATAACTTGCATAAGGGAAACTGGGGGACATCTAGAGGTATGGAACCACTTATACGAGGCAAGGGCTGCATTCTCTAATATGAGGCTTTTTGAAGTGGAGAACGAAAATCTAATATAGAGCTATAAAACTAATTTATCCCACGGACGTCGGCGGGATTGTCTCGGGCGGGCGGATGACGATGGAATTGGGAACAGGAAGCCTGGGACAATGCGTCGGGGTCTTGTCAGCTGCAGATTTCCGCCCTGTATGTACTTAGGTTTTTTGCAATAATTTTTCTTTTTTGCAGGCCTAGCAAATGTCTATTAAGATAGCCAGTTTGAATGTGAAGGGCTTGAGAGATCGGAGCAAGGCTGCCCGCCTGCTTCGGGATCTCCCGTCCTTCGGCGTGGATGTCGCCGCGATTGAAGAGACCCACTTTGTTT
The DNA here is from genome assembly GCA_964036315.1 of Acanthosepion esculentum. Lineage (NCBI taxonomy): Eukaryota > Metazoa > Mollusca > Cephalopoda > Sepiida > Sepiidae > Acanthosepion > Acanthosepion esculentum. The sequence goes on along the minus strand of OZ038517.1, from coordinate 69,329,049 downwards.
GCACGTCCGATGCGTATGTGCTGGAGGATGACTTTGTCATCTATTCAGCATATGGGGACCGGTGTGCCAGAGGAGTTTCTTTGCTAGTCAGACGTACTCTTGATGCGAAGGTGGACCTTGTGCTTACCGATGCCGAGGACATGTTGATCGTGGCCGATATTGCCGTGAAAAGTGGTTCGTTTCGGGTCGTTGCGGTTTATGCGCCCAACGACCGGGTGGAGCGGGTTTCCTTTTTTCGGCGGTTGGGACCGTTCCTAGTTGATTCTTCGCGCCTAGTTTTAATGGGGGACTGGAATGCCATCCTGGACCCCAAGTTAGACAGGGGGCGGGGCGCTAGCGGAAGAAGGGGCGATCGTAGCCTGGTCGATCTGATTGGCGATTATGGTCTCGTCGATAGATACCGGGTCGATCATCCCAGGGGGAAAATGTGGACGTGGGCTCATAGCTGGCCGACTGACAAGGTAGTTAGCTACCTTAACAGAATGTTAGTTCGTAGAGCCGACATAGACTTGTTAGATTGTCCCACTGGGTAGGCTACACGGATCACAAACTCGTTTGTGCCTGGGTGACGTTAGAACATAGGCCTAGAATGGCTGGTTACTGGAAGTTCAATCTGTCTTTACTGGACATGTGGGACTTCCAGGAGCAGCTAATTAAATTAGTGCAGCGGGAGCTAGTGGGGGCGGTTATCGGGAATACGTGGTGGGTTCGACTTAAGGATAGAATTAGGTCTTTCACCACTGATTTCAGCAAGCGGCTCGCCCTAGATAGAGCTGAGAAGGTGAAGACACTTAAGGCTAATTTTTCCCGGGCGGAGGCTGGGGGGATCCCCTAGAGATAGCCCTAGCTAGGGAAGCCCTGCAGCGTTCGAATAGCGAGCGCTACATGGGTCAGGTAATTAGACATAAGTTAAGTAAGATGTCTTCTGAAGCCGTGAACCTGGGCGCAGAACTGCGTCGGGAAGAAGTCCGTCGAGGTGGTGATCGTTACATTCGTCAAGTCGAATCTCCGGAGGGGCGTACTCTGCGGTCGACTGACGACATGTGCGAGGCGTTTCGGCGGCATTTCGAGAGCCGTGTTACCAAGGAGCCTGGTCTCCGTGAGGAGGAGTTTCGCAGCTATTTGGCTGACTTTCCTCGGCTTACGCCGACTGAAGCGGCTAGCTGCGAGGGAGAGATCACGGAGGGCGAAGTCTACGAGGCACTGAAGAAGGTCGGCAGAGGCAAGTCGCCCGGTCTGGATGGTTTGCTTTATGAATTGTACTTGAGGCTGTCGCACATCTTTGTTCCGATTTTGACAGCAGTGTTCAACAACTGGTTTCGGTCGGGGTCCATCCGCAATCGCATTTCCAGGGGTGTGATCACTCTGTTGAAAAAGGGCAAGGGTGTTGGGGGGAAACTAGATAATTATAGGCCCATAACTCTGCTAAACATTAAAGATTATGGCCAAGATCCTGCAGGAACGTTTGCAGTCAGTTGCCGAGTCTCTGTTGGGACCTGAGCAGACTTGTTCTGTGAGGGGCCGAACAATTCAGAGCAACCTGCATTTGATCCGCACGATCCTAGAGGGCGTAAAAGACGACGACGAAGCCGCGCTGATCAATTTGGATCAGTCCAAGGCATTTGATAGGGTCGACCATCGCTACCTTGCTACTGTCCTGCAGGCCGCCGGATTCGCACCCGATTTCTGCCGTTGGATTAGCCTCCTGTATCGCTCCCCCAGTGCTGTAGTACAGGTGAACGGAAAGTTGTCGGGCGCTTTTGTTCTGTCGAGGTCGGTTCGTCAGGGTTGTCCGCTGTCGCATCTCCTGTATGCTTTGGCGTTGGAGCCTCTCCTGCGCCGGCTGAAGGACGAGGCTTGCAGTCCGGCCCTACGCGGGATCGCCGTTCCTGGATGGTCTCGGGCCAGGGTTTCCGCGTACGCCGATGACGTATCTGCTTTCGTGTCGTCCCGTGGTGACATTGAGGCGGTACAGAAGGCGCTTGATCGGTACGAGAAGGTGACAGGGGCCAAGATAAACCGTGATAAGTCGTCCGGCTTGCGGTTAGGTGCTTGGAAGGGGCGTGATCTTCCGGGCCGCTTCGGTTGGACGGACGGTCCTGTCCGCATTCTTGGAGTGTGGTTTGGACCCGACCTCCAGCTGGAGAAAAATTAGTGTGAAGTACTAGCAATGGTCGTTTCTGCCGGTAAGACTTGGAATCGACGGAGGTTGTCCGTAAAGGGCAGGGCGGAGGTGTGTGTTACATACATTTTCCCCCTGATTCTTTATCGATTGTCAGTACTTCCTCTCTGTAAGGCCCACAAGAAGTCGCTCGAGCAAGCGCTATCCTCCATTTTATGGAGGGGACGCGCGAACAGGGTCGACAGACGAGTCTGCACCAAACGTCCGTGTCATGGGGGACTAGGAATGCCACACTTGAGGAGTCACATCCGTGCCTCTCGGTTGGCTTTCCTACGCCGTGGATTGACTAGAGGAGACCCGATTCTAGAGGGGATTGTTAGAGACGCGTTCCCTAGCCTTACCATCAGTCCCCCCATCTCGAGGGTTGAACGCGGTCGTAAACCCCGGGATGAATCGCATTTCCTCCGCGAGTGTCGGTTAGCCTTGAAGGCTATTCCGCGGTCCAGTGACCTTTCACGGCCTAGGAAGGTCTTCTATCGGGGATTAGTGGAGGGTCGCGCGAAGGATCCCCTACGTGATACGCTCTGCTGTTCGGAGAAGGAGTGCCGCTCCTACTGGTCTTGGGCGCCAGCGGCGGATTATCTCAGTAACCCTGAGTTTTCGCTTACCTGGCGATTGGCTCGGAATCGGCTGCCTCTCAACGACAAGGCTTTCATATGGGGCTTGGCGGATTTGCCAGACTGTGAACGGTGTGGCCTTGGATTAGAAGAAACGGCTTCGCACGCCTTCTACCATTGCCTCCGGGTCCGCCCCTTATGGGACCATGTCGGCGAGCTGACGGCTCGTCTCGCTCCCGAAGAACTCGTGTCCATTGATCGCGCATACGCGTGTGACAATGTGTCGCCCCCGTATTCCGGGGTGAAACGAATGGTGTTTCTGACGCTGCTAGCCACGGCTCGAATGGTGATATGGACGACGCGAATGGAGGAAGTCTTTCGCATCAGGATCTGATCCGATTCTTTGAGCATCGGCTCAGGATGAAGATTAGAACTGATAGAAAACGATTGCATTCGACAGTCTTCAGTGAAAGGTGGGTAAAAGAGGCGAGCTTGGTTCGTTTGAACGGGGCTAGCCTCGATTTTCTTTTCTAGGTCAACCTAAGTCACATCGGGGTGGTTTCCTGTGGAACCCTCCCCTTGGTTAGGTTAGACAAGCTTAAGTGTACCTATTTAATATGAGTAAGTGTTGTTCCCGGCCTGTTTCCCGGCCATCATTTTAGTTATGATCCAAGTCGAGATTCCCAACCTCCCTAGTTTGTTTTGACTTCCTTTTCATCTCAACTGGATCAGCCTTTTACTCCCCCATGTCCGAGTTATTTTATCTCTTTCCCACTCCCTTAGCGAGAGTGCTTCTTGATTTTGTCCTCTGGGCAGAATACAGCGGCCTCTCTATTTTGAGGGTTGGACGGGCCCTACTAACATAAATTATGTTTAGTTTAAAAATTTGTTGAATTTTAGTTTGTTATGGGGTTCATCTCTCTCCCCTTTCATCTTTTCATGATTAGAATTTTATGTATTTTATTATCATCAAATTCTTATGGTGTGGGGCGCGTTTTTGTAGGTCCCCTCTGGTGAGGATGTGGTATTATGGTGTATGGAGGATTGAATGTTGACGGAAGAATTCTTGTGGTGAATGTGTCAGCTGTAATGGGTCGCGAATCTGATTAGCTAGGTATAGGATAGTTAGTTAAGACCAGCCTTTACCCCACCCTTTTATCGGCCTTGTGCCACAATTTGTTCATTTTTGTACGAATAAATAATGAGAAAAAGGTTCAAGACGGTAGGAGGGGTGTGCCGATAAAGCATATGCCGGGTTCTAAATAAGGTAAAAAAAGATACAAACAAATGCACTGGGTTTTATAATAACTTCGAAATAAAATAAAAACAATATTCCTTACTATGCAAAATCCTTAGAACAAGATGCCAGGTTCTAAATAAGGTAAAAAAGATACAAGCAAATGAATTGGGTTTTATAATAATAAATGTAGAAAATAAATTGATTTGTGTAAATTTGTTTATATGAAATAAAACTGGAAAGAAAATTTTAAATGTGGTTTGATGATCAAATATACGGATAAATTTTTAATGACAAAGATTTTTTTCTTTTTTTCTAAATATGAAACAAATAAAAACTGTTTAAACGTGTCTTTATTAAAATTTAACTTACAAAAACCTTTTTCTTCAAAATATTACCAAAAACAAAAAAATGAAGTAAAAATTGTATGTAACAAAAAGGAAAAAATACAGAAAAACAAACGAGAAAATTGACGAAAATTTTTTTTTTTTTCATTTGTCGCCTGTTTTAATGAAAACTTTCATGGCACTGTTTTGAATAAATTTGGAGAAATCAAGAAAATGATAATCAAACAAAAAAAAATGAGACTCACGGAAAATTGAAAGGGTTGAAGGAGGCTTGAAAAATGCGATGTGAAATTCTTCAGAAGGTAAAGGCGACGTCGAGCGATGTTGTTTTGTGCGTCAAGACCAGTAAAATGCGAGCGTTTCTTGTTTCGGACACGACGCTAAAGTAACGGAACGCTTGTTCATTTGAAAGAAACGAACAAACTTATTAACGGTCGACTTTGCAACTGCCATTTGAAAGAAACGAACAAAATTATTAACGGCCAACTTTGCAACGGTCATTTGAAAGAAACGAACAAATTTATTAACGGTCGACTTTGCAACGGTCATTTTAAGGAAAGGAACAAATTTATTAACTGCCGACTTTGCAAAAGTCATTTGAAAGAAAGGAACAAAATTATTAACGGTCGACTTTGCAACGGTCATTTGAAAGAAACGAACAAATTTATTAACGGCCGACTTTGCAACGGTCATTTTAAAGAAAGGAACAAATTAATTAACGGTCGACTTTGAAACGGTCATTTGAAAGAAACGAACAAATTTATTAACGGTCGACTTTGCAACGGTCATTTGAAAGAAACGAACAAATTTATTAACGGTCGAGTTTGCAACGGTCATTTGAAAGAAACGAACAAATTTATTAACGGTCGACTTTGCAACGGTCATTTTAAGGAAAGGAACAAATTTGTTAACTGCCGATTTTCCAACGGTCATTTGAAAGAAACGAACAAATTTATTAACGGTCGACTTTGCAACGGTCATTTGAAAGAAACGAACAAATTTATTAACGGCCGACTTTGCAACGGTCATTTTAAAGAAAGGAACAAATTTATCAACGGCCGACTTTGCAACGGTCATTTTAAAGAAAGGAACGAAATTATTAACGGCCGACTTTGCAACGGTCATTTTAAAGAAAGGAACGAAATTATTAACGGCCGACTTTGCAACGGTCATTTTAAGGAAAGGAACAAACTTATTAACGGCCGAGTTGGCAACGGTCATTTGAAAGAAAGGAACAACATTATTAACGGTCGACTTTGCAACAGTCAATTTAAAGAAACAAACAAATTTATTAACGGTCGACTTTGCAACGGTCACTTTAAGGAAAGGAACAAATTTATTAACGGCCGAGTTGGCAACGGTCATTTGAAAGAAAGGAACAAATTTATTAACGGCCGACTTTGCAACGGTCATTTGAAAGAAAGGAACAAATTTATTAACGGCCTACTTTGCAACGGTCATTTGAAAGAAAGGAACACATTTATTAACGGCCGACTTTGCAACGGTCATTTGAAAGAAACGAACAAATTTATTAACGGCCGACTTTGCAACGGTCATTTGAAAGAAACGAACAAATTTATTAACGGCCGACTTTGCAACGGTCATTTGAAAGAAAGGAACACATTTATTAACGGCCGACTTTGCAACGGTCATTTGAAATAAACGAACAAATTTATTAACGGCCGACTTTGCAACGGTCATTTGAAAGAAACGAACAAATTTATTAACGGCCGACTTTGCAACGGTCATTTGAAATAAACGAACAAATTTATTAACGGCCGACTTTGCAACGGTCATTTGAAAGAAACGAACACATTTATTAACGGCCGACTTTGCAACGGTCATTTGAAAGAAAGGAACACATTTATTAACGGCCGACTTTGCAACGGTCATTTGAAAGAAACGAACAAATTTATTAACAGCCGACTTTGCAACGGTCATTTGAAAGAAACGAACAAATTTATTAACGGCCGACTTTGCAACGGTCATTTGAAAGAAAGGAACACATTTATTAACGGCCGAATTTGCAACGGTCATTTGAAAGAAACGAACAAATTTATTAACGGCCGACTTTGCAACGGTTATTTGAAAGAAACGAACAAATTTATTAACGGCCGACTTTGCAACGGTCATTTGAAAGAAACGAACAAATTTGTTAACGGCCGACTTTGCAACGGTCATTTGAAAGAAAGGAACACATTTATTAACGGCCGACTTTGCAACGGTCATTTGAAAGAAACAAACAAATTTATTAACGGCCGACTTTGCAACGGTCATTTGAAAGAAACGAACAAACTTATTAACGGCCGACTTTGCAACGGTCATTTGAAAGAAACGAACAAATTTATTAACGGCCGACTTTGCAACGGTCATTTGAAAGAAACGAACAAATTTATTACCGGCCGACTTTGCAACGGTCATTTGAAAGAAACGAACAAATTTATTAACGGCCGACTTTGCAACGGTCATTTGAAAGAAAGGAACACATTTATTAACGGCCGACTTTGCAACGGTCATTTGAAAGAAACGAACAAATTTTGTTAACGGCCGACTTTGCAACGGTCATTTGAAAGAAAGGAACAAATTTATTAACAGCCGACTTTGCAACGGTCATTTGAAAGAAAGGAACAAATTTATTAACAGCCGACTTTGCAACGGTCATTTGAAAGAAAGGAACAAATTTATTAACAGCCGACTTTGCAACGGTCATTTGAAAGAAAGGAACAAATTTATTAACAGCCGTCTTTGCAACGGTCATTTGAAAGAAACGTACAAATTTATTAACGGCCGACTTTGCAACGGTCATTTGAAAGAAACGAACAAATTTATTAACGGCCGACTTTGGAACTGTCATTTGAAAAAAAACGAACAAATTTATTAACGGCCGATTTTTGCAACGGTCATTTGAAAGAATCGAATAAATTTATTAACGGCTGATTTTTGCAACGGTCATTTGAAAGAAACGAACAAATTTATTAACGGTCGACTTTGCAACGGTCATTTTAAGGAAAGGAACAAATTTGTTAACTGCCGATTTTCCAACGGTCATTTGAAAGAAACGAACAAATTTATTAACGGCCGACTTTGCAACGGTCATTTGAAAGAAACGAACAAATTTATTAACGGTCGACTTTGCAACGGTCATTTTAAGGAAAGGAACAAATTTGTTAACTGCCGATTTTCCAACGGTCATTTGAAAGAAACGAACAAATTTATTAACGGTCGACTTTGCAACGGTCATTTGAAAGAAACGAACAAATTTATTAACGGCCGACTTTGCAACGGTCATTTTAAAGAAAGGAACAAATTTATCAACGGCCGACTTTGCAACGGTCATTTTAAAGAAAGGAACGAAATTATTAACGGCCGACTTGGCAACGGTCATTTTAAAGAAAGGAACGAAATTATTAACGGCCGACTTTGCAACGGTCATTTTAAGGAAAGGAACAAATTTATTAACGGCCGAGTTGGCAACGGTCATTTGAAAGAACGGAACAATATTATTAACGGTCGACTTTGCAACAGTCAATTTAAAGAAACAAACAAATTTATTAACAGTCGACTTTGCAACGGTCACTTTAAGGAAAGGAACAAATTTATTCACGGCCGACTTTGCAACGGTCATCTGAAAGAAACGAATAAATTTATTAACGGCCGACTTTGGAACGGTCATTTGAAAAAAAACGAACAAATTTATTAACGGCCGATTCTTGCAACGGTCATTTGAAAGAAACGAACAAATTTATTAACGGCTGATTTTTGCAACGGTCATTTGAAAGAAACGAACAAATTTATTAACGGCCGACTTTGCAACGGTCATTTGAAAGAAACGAACACATTTATTAACGGCCGACTTTGCAACGGTCATTTGAAAGAAACGAACAAATTTATTAACGGCCGACTTTGCAACGGTCATTTAAAGAATCGAATAAATTTATTAACGACCGACTTTGCAACGGTCATTTGAAAGAAAGGAACAAATTTATTAACGACCGACTTGGCAACGGTCATTTGAAAGAAAGGAACAAATTTATTAACGACCGACTTTTCAACGGTCATTTGAAAGAAAGGAACACATTTATTAACGGCCGACTTTGCAACGGTCATTTGAAAGAAACGAACAAATTTATTAACGGCCGACTTTGCAACGGTCATTTGTAAGAAAGGAAGAAATTTATTAACTGCCGACTTTGCAACGTTTCTTTTGAAATTAAGGAACAAATTTATTAACGGTCGACTTTGCAACGGTCATTTGAAAGAAAAGAACAAATTTATTAACGGCCGACTTTGCAACGGTCATTTGTAAGAAAGGAAGAAATTTATTAACTGCCGACTTTGCAACGGTCATTTGAAAGAAAGGAACAAATTTATTAACGGACGACTTCCCAACGGTCATTTGATAGAAGGGAACAAATTTATTAATGGCCGACTTTGCAATGGTCATTTGAAATATACGAACAAATTTATTAACGGCCGACTTTGCAACGGTCATTTGAAAGAAAGGAACAAATTTATTAACGGCCGACTTTGCAACGGTCATTTTAAAGAAACCAACAAAATTATTAACGGTCGACTTTGCAACGGTCATTTGAAGGAGATGAACTAATTTATTAACGGTCGACTTTGCTAGGGTCAATTGAAAGAAAGAAACAAATTTATTAACGGCCGATTTTGCAACGGTCATTTTAAGGAAAGGAACAAATTTATTAACGGCCGACTTTGCAAGAAATGTCTTTATTAGATCAACATTTCTAATACATCCGTTTTATAACGACTTTATTCAGGTACCAACAGAGATTTCCTAAAAAATATTGCATAACAAGATTAAAAAGACCCAAATCTTTTTAAAATCAAAGTTTTTTCGTCAAAATATTTATGTTATTATTAAGAGGAATGACCAAAGTATTTTTTCATTATTTTATTACAATTTTTAATCCTTCCTATCTCATTCGTGATTTTGGTTAAACATCTTGCTTCTTTAGCTTTCAGCGGTGGGGCCAAAGAAATTTAGCGTCTTTTTTGTGGTCAAAAAAACTGTTTTGGAAATTCTTGTAAAAATCAAATTGACGGATTTTAAAGTAATTTTCAGTACTTTTTATCAAATGAATGTTATTATGTTTTTAACTATTTTTCTCTAGAAAATCTTGGTAAAAATGTTTTTTTTTACATCTGTTGCCCCCATTTAATTAATTTTATGAAATTTCGAGAAATGAAAATACCATTTTTTTATATCTATATTGGATAAGAGCAGGAATCCTTGCAGAATTTAAATCATGAATTTGTTTTTGTCAAATAGAAACACTATTTACGAAAAATCTGCTCTGAATCGTAAAATAATCAATGCAGTAAAGCTGTGAGATTATTTAAATGGAAAAGCTTTTAGTTGCTTTCATAAATAAGATATATGAAGGACACAATTATCCTAAGAAAAAAAAAGAATTTTTCTATTTTTTTTCAAATATTTTAATTTAATTTTCTTTGTTGATGCTATTCATGTCTATGACATTCAGGTTTCTTTTTTCAGTGATCCACAATCCGAACCTTACATTTTTAATCATTTCACTCCAAGCAAGGGAATAAAGCCACTAAGACTCAAAGCCTTACTGAGTGTTAGAGAATGTGAGGAAAAACATTATTAGGTTGAGTGTACAATGAAAGAAGACAACAGATAACGATTGATGTTGCATTTGAAATTTTGAAGATGAAATTTGACTTGGAAATATGAAGCGGGAAGAATTTTCCAGAAGCGATTAGTGCGACAGAAGAAACTATCAGCATAGAACTTGCGGTAACAGTTCGCCATTTTTGTTTCGTGGGTCTTGGCCTCAAATAAGACAAATAATATGTCTTTTGTTACTCATGATAAATTTCGTCTATTTTTTTATTTCTCCGAAAACCTATTCCGTCATCCATTTGCTCAAGCTCACTAAGTAATGCGCGTTGATTTCTTCTGTTACTCTTGTCTTCAATCTGTCCTCTGAGTATCGGATTTTCCAAGCCCACTTTTCTCATTATGTTCCAAAGAAATTTCCAATATCGCTTCCTGATGTTAAGTATAACTTTCTATTTTCTATAAACCTTTATCGATCACAAAATCGTCCTATGCTATCCTCAGCATCCTTCTGTAGAACTACATTTCTGGTTCTTTCAAGTTTCATCTTTGAGGAGATTGCCCTGCACTCACTGACATACAGGAGGACAGCTATGATGCAAGAGTTTAGTATCCTTTTCCTTGTTTCACGTGAAGTATTTCCTGTTTCTTAATAGTCTACTTAGCTTTTTGGAATGCATCTTTGGATATCCCAATGTGTTTTCGGATTTTAGTGACGCGCTTTCCGTCTTATGTGAAAACACATCGTAGATATTTAAAGTTTTTCATTGATTTACTTACTAATCCTCAATTCGAAATAAGATTCTTTAATAGACAGATGACACAGTTGCAGTCTTATGCCATCCAAACAGCATTATTTCTCGCTGTTTCTCGCTTTTCGGAATTCTCGCAAGATCAACGGATGCCTAGTGAAATACTTGTATTTAAGTGGTACTAATGCTGTGGCTGTCTATGACCGCCAACCTCTGGTTTTAAGAGATCCATCATACAAAAAAATCAGATTTTACTATTGAAATACAGATGTTGAGGTGTGTTTGTAATATAATTCAGAAAATTTCGTTCGTACGTGCATGCGTGAATATGTTTCCATGGGCGTCTGACCGCACATGGTCAAGACTCAAATCCTTTTAAGGTTACATTTTTGTAGGAAAAATTTAATAACAGATACAATCAATTTAACAACAGATACAATCAATTTAACAACAGATACAATCAATTTAACAATAGATACAATCAATTTAACAATAGATACAATCAATTTAATAACAGATACAATTAATTTAATAACAGATACAATCAATTTTACAACAGATACAATCAATTTAATAATAGATACAATTAATTTAATAATAGATACAATCAATTTTACAACAGATACAATCAATTTAACAATAGATACAATCAATTTAATAACAGATACAATTGTAGTGGATCTAAGAATGCGTGAATATTTTAATGTTTCGCTGTAAATGAAACATGCACCATCCACAAACATAAATTTAAATAAAAACTCAAATGGTAACGATAGTCAATTAAACAAAAAAGGATATGTTTGAAACCACAAATACATTTTTTATATGCAGAATATTACAATTTTGTTTTGTAAAGATGCGTGCAAAAGCTTGATCAGACTATTTAAAAAAAAGTTCTTGTTGCTGGTTTGGAAATGTTTCGCATGTGTGTAATGTAGTTTGGAACATTTCGTACATACATGCATGTGTGCGTGTGTGAATAGGTTGTCAGCGTTCGACCGAAATGAGCTGGCAATGCAGTTTCATTTAAGGTTTCATTTTCATCGGCGAATGAAATCAAAAAAGAAAAGAGAAAGAACAAATTTGTGTCTGATATTTATAATTAACATAATCATGTGACAGGCTCCTGGAAAAGGAGCGGGAAAACCTGACTTGGTCACACGCTGGAAAAAGACTTGTACGTCGGTGGATTGCAACGCCCACTTGTGTGTTTATTGGCCAATTAGAAGTTGAGATTTCCTGAAAATGTGTATGAAACTGGCTAAGCTCCTTGATCCACTTTTTGCACAGATTTGTACAAAATTCAACATTGATAAGAAAGTCGCAGCGGGATTCTAAACAGACATCTGAAGTGAAACACTTTTTCGCTTACAACCTTCGTTACCGTAAAAATCCTTCACAAACAAAGTGACTCTTAGACTCAGATTTTATTTTGTATTTGAAAGAATGACAATCGTTGTTAATTTTACTTTATGACGCAACATACATTCGTTAATGTATTTCCACGGCATGCAGCGATTAACGACATCATCCGAAGAGGTTTGGATGCGGCTGGGTTCCCTTCCCAAATCGAACCCGTAGGCCTCGACCGTGGTGATAGAAAGCGGCCGGATGGCATTACCATTTTCCCTTTTAAAATGGGTATGTCGTTGATTTGGGATGCGACCTGTACGGATACATTTTCGGCCGGTAATTTGATCAGGTCCGCGGTTGAGCCGGGGTTCGTCGCCCGAGACGCAGAGATGAAAAAAATAGTTAAATATTCTTCTCTTGCTGATAGATTTTTTAAAACTCCTGTGGCAGTGAAGACTTCAGGGGTAATTGGCCCTCGTTCGATGGCGTTCCTTCGGAGGATTGGCGCGATTGCGTCTCGATTAAGGAACGAGCCTCGCGAAACGGAGTGGCTCTTGCAGCGTGTCTCACTGGCGACGGTTCGAGGTAATGCTTTCTCCATCATAGCGGCTGGCAGAGGATAGGGGAAAACATTGTTTATAGTTACGTTGTTCTGGAATTGTCATCATTGGTCGACTGAACTTGCTTTGTTTCAATGACTTTTGTTTTGTTATTATTAGTTACTTTGTTCAATAAATGTACGAAATAATATTCTTCAAAGATAGATTCTGCTTCAATACACAGATGACACTTTACTGGGTCAGCTTTATATTTTCCCACGGCCGTATAATTTTTTATCTTTTTCCCACTCCCTTAGTGAGAGAGCTTCTTGATTTTGTCCAATGGGCTGAATAAAGCGGCCTCTCCTTTTTGAGGGTTGGACGGGCCCTACTAACATCAGTTATGTTTAGTTTACTGCGTGTTGATTTTTAGTTTATTATTGGGTTCATCTCCCTCCCCTCTCATTCTTCATTATTAGATTTTTATATATAATAATTTATTATCATTAAATTTTTAAGGCATGGGGCGCGTTTTGTAGGTTTGTAGCGGAATCCGCAACGAATAAAAATGTGAATGGTTGCGCATCAGATGTAGCGGACCCCACCACATTTATTTAACTTTGATTAGGAATGACGTGGAAAAGGACACGCAAAGACGCTGGAGGTCACCATCAAATGTGGCTGTCATATGCAATTTATATTTGGCGTAAAATAGCACATAGCAAAAATATAAGAAAGAACGTAATGGTTCAAAACATAACATTTGAATTTATTAGTGTCTTGATGTACATGCATATAAACTGAACGTTTGATAGAGTTACGTCTCTTAGATTTGGGAAATATTTGTACCGAAGATCAAGAAGTTGAATTAATTATTAAACTGTAGTTTTAGAAGAATAAAGTTCCTGTTGCATGTTATGAAACGCTGGTAGAGTTCAGAAGAGTTAAGAGTTCGTTTTATTTTTTGTTGGAATACAACAAATGTGGCACAAGGCCGAAAAAGGGGAGGGGTAAAGGCTGGTCATTGCTTACTATCCTATACCTAGCTAATCAGATTCGCGACCCATTCATACATTACAATTTCCATTCACCACAAGAACTCATCCGTCGCCATTCAAACCTTCATCCACCATAATACCACATCCACACCAGGGGAACCTACAAAAAACGCGCCCCACACCATAAAAATTCGATGATAATATACTACATTAAAATTCTAATAATGAATAGATGAAAAGGGGAGGGGGATGAACCCAATAATAATAAGAGTTAAGAGTTCGTACTTGCGTGAATGTTGGTAATATTCTTTAACGTCTGACCGCATAGTCAAGACGAGAGTTCTTGAAGGTCACATTTTGACAGCAAGGATAGAGATGAAAGAGAAAAAGGAGAGAAGAGGCTTACTCGTGTTTTGTTTATATAACGTGGTGTCTCACGTGATAGGCTCCCAGCTCAGTGCACGGGAAATACTATTCCTCGCGTGCAGGCGAGCTGATTGGTCGGAATTGACCAATCAGCGAGCTAGTTTTGAGGAGATTAGCCAATGAATTATAGTCGCATGATCTGTACGTATGTATGTGTGTGATGGTGATGATAATCACCACAGGTTCCCCTTGAGAGGATGCGGTATTATGGTGGATGGAGGATTGATTGGCGACGGATGAGTTCTTATGGTGAATGTGGAAACTGTAATGTGTGAATGGGTCGTGAATCAGATTAGCTAGGTATAAGATAGTTAGTGACGACCAGCTTCAACGCCTCCCTATTTTGGCCTTGTGCCAGAATTATATTTTATATACAATAAATATACAGATGACAGTTTACAGAATTTATCCATTAGAGTTAAGACTTTATTGCTAACCCTATATTGTTTTTTTAGAAATCGATAAAAGTAATGAAAAAAGTATCAATTTGTTTAGTCCTTGAAAAATGCTACGCCCAAACAGAAAATTTGACTTTACTATATAGGGTACAAAAGCGAAACATTTTAGAAGCTTTGTTTTTCAATTTGCTAATGATCAAATTGGATGGTACTTTTTATGATTTTTTTAACGCATTTAAGAGTTTATAGATATAGCATAGCATACAAACTTACAGATAAATGAAAACAACTCCTAGAAGATCATCAACCATCAATTCAGCTTCCATAGACAGTGTACCAGTCTATACCTCCAAACGGCCATTTTCCAAAGCTTCCTGCATAGAAATAATATTCCCTTAACTGTAAGAAAATATGAAGTATTGAAGATACACATTTTCCACTTGCTAACGTCGTTACTATAAAACCCATACAAAAAGAATTGTGTCGTGTCTAATTTAGATTCTGAAAGAATAACAATAGATTCCTTCAAAAGTCCAATAAAAGTGGAGGGGGTGCGAATATTGAAATTAAAGGCAGTAACAGGGTGCAAGACTGAAAGGCGCTTCGTCGGACATGATGGAAGTCAGTTTATCTGTGACGAGAGTCCAAGACGTTGCTTCAGCCAAGATGCCGGAACATGAATTTTCCGAAAACCGAACGGGAAAAGAAAACTTTTAGTTGCTTTCATAAATAAGATATATGAAGGACACAATTATCCTAAGAAAAAAAAAAGAATTTTTCTATTTTTTTTTTCAAATATTTTAATTTAATTTTCTTTGTTGATGCTATTCATGTCTATGACATTCAGGTTTCTTTTTTCAGTGATCCACAATCCGAACCTTACATTTTTAATCATTTCACCCCAAGCAAGGGAATAAAGCCACTAAGACTCAAAGCGTTACTGAGTGTTAGAGAATGTGAGGAAAAACATTATTAGGTTGCGTGTACAATGAAAGAAGACAACAGATAACGATTGATGTTGCATTTGAAATTTTGAAGATGAAATTTGACTTGGAAATATGAAGCGGGAAGAATTTTCCAGAAGCGATTAGTGCGACAGAAGAAACTATCAGCATAGAACTTGCGGTAACAGTTCGCCATTTTTGTTTCGTGGGTCTTGGCCTCAAATAAGACACAAATAATATGTCTTTTGTTACTCATGATAAATTTCGTCTATTTTTTTATTTCTCCGAAAACCTATTCCGTCATCCATTTGCTCAAGCTCACTAAGTAATGCGCGTTGATTTCTTCTGTTACTCTTGTCTTCAATCTGTCCTCTGAGTATCGGATTTTCCAAGCCCACTTTTCTCATTATGTTCCATAGAAATTTCAAATATCGCTTCCTGATGTTAAGTATAAGTTTCTATTTTCTATAAACCTTTATCTTTAAGAAAACTTAACACTAAGTATTCCATGGGCAAGAGTTATTTCCCTTTGAGAACTTAGTGTTAAGTTTAAATTAAACCTTTACAGTTATTCCCTTTTATTTGGGTTTTAACTACTTTTCTTTCACTTTTCGATTCAAATTGTAGTTGACCGTGGGTTTGTATGCGTTGTACATGACAAAGACCGAAATGTGTGTGTGTGTGTGTGTGTGTGTGTGTGTGTGTGTGTGTGTGTGTGTGTGTGTGTGTGTATGTGTTACACATTATGAAATGGACAAAGTCCGACAATTATTTTAAGACATTTTTATGTTTATACATTCTTTTTATAGATACAAATATTTAAGTAAATGCTCTGTTTTATAATAAACAGTATTAATAACATTTACCGGCCTAAATGTCCGAGAAATTTCGTTCTCCGGCAGGAATCGAACCTGTATCCTATACGGAATCGTCATTTAGCCTGAAGAAATACTGACAGGTGCACATCCTACATCGCAGTTAAATAAAACAGATTTAACGCGGTAACTTCCCAATCGGTGCATTCCAGGGATGCAACTAAAGTTTCCGATGAAAAGTGATACATTGCACAGAACCAACCCATAACAATTTTGATGCAGTTAAAGGAATTTTTTGTTGGTTGATTTTAAGTGAATGCCATAAGTCCAATATTCTTTCTTTAACCAAATCCGAATGATTTGTCAGATGGACTAAATATTGACAATAATTAGCATATAGATATATATATATTTTTAAACATTTTCTATTTTTTTCTCTCTATTCTTTTTGTTAACATTTTAATAAACACTGCAAGTCAAATATGGCCATATGCATATGCATACAGACACTGGAGAGAAAAGAATGTTTCTTGTCATGTTTCCCTATATGTATTTGCAGTCAAATGAATTTGGGTGCATCATATGAAGACACAGTGCACATAACCTTATCTTAGTGCGCATTCAGTTCCTGAATCAGTAGAACATTCTTTTAGTGCATCATGGGAACACCCATGAAGTGAAAAGAGAAATATTCTTGATAAGTTTGCGGATATGTCTTTTCTTAGAACTCATTTCGTGTGCAATATGAATCATATTCTTGTAAAATCTGTAATGTATTACTTTCAAATACTGCAAAACACAACGGACATGCTGCAATTCTGATAGGTGCCCATCCTGCATCACAGTTGCATAAAAATCTTAACACAGTTACTTCTCCATCTACGCATCCCAGGGATGCAACTAAAGTTTCCCACGAAAAGCGATACATAGTTTGAAAATGTTTAGGTCAGGGAGAACAAAAGACACTCCCTGTGTTACTGGCCTTAAGAACCTGCTGATATTTTTTTTTAATGGACTATGATTGGAAGGTTCAAATGTGAATTTCCCCACTTTGTAAGGTAGAACTGGGACCGGACCTTAGTAGCAGTTGGAAAGGATACAGCTTAGAGAGAAGAGGTTAGTTTTCTCTCTCCCTGCTCAAAAGGCAGGCACCGTTTCCCCATAAGTGAAGAATGTATGGGTAACAAAGTTGCTGAGGGCAAGTTTCCTCTTTGAGAAAGATTTGAGAAGTCCTCTCGGAGAAGCCCCAGAAAAGAAAGTTTGAAAAGAAATTCATAAGTGGAGTTTGGTGTTAAAGCCGTTTGAGAAGAAGAAGGAGCAAACACGCACGTTTTCAAAAAGTGTTTTAGCGCGTGTTTAAGTAAATTTCCACCTTCTAGCGGCCGTGAAAGAAAGGTGTAATATCCAGGTGGACGGGAGGAAAATAAGTGAAGAAAGAAGGGAGTTTGGTCACCAGGTAGAGAACTTTGTCTACACAAGAAAGAAAAGAAAAAAGATAAAAACTTTTGAACCTTGAAAGGACTGAAACTGTACTGTAGAGCTAAGGCTCTTCCCCCTCTTTTTTATTGTTATCATTGTAACAGCAGGTGGGCGCATTTCTTTTTTTCTTTTTTTTGTGCATCGTAATTTTTAAGTTTGTTTTCTGCTATGCTTTTTTACATTGTGTTACTCAGAGTATAGGTTATCTTATTCTCAGCAAAAAGGGACGAATTTTTGCAAAAACCCTTATTTAGCTGGTTAGAAATAAATATTTTTTCTTTGTAATTGAATCTGATTTGCATTTTTTTTTCTTTCTTTTTCGTTATTAATTCGGGCAATAGTGAAAATACTGTTGCGGCAGGTTTTATTTTCTGACCAATGTTAAGATCGCATCGAAACATCAGCCATGCTTCAGAAGAGATCTCGTTTGTTTCCTGAGTGAACAAGAAGAAAAGTTATAAGAATGCCACTGAAGGAAAAGATAAAACTCATTGCTGGTCAGCGACTGCATTTTCTGCTATTTTTTAACCTGTGAATCCCCTCCGGAGGCTGCTCAGATCTCCGATAGTAATTCAACACAACCTGTACTTACATCTGTCTCCTCTTTGACCGAGCCTGGGGACAAAACTGTGGAAGTGTTGCAGTCCTCTGCATCTTCTTCCAAAAGAAAGCAAACTTTTTTTGAGTAGTGGCTCACGAAGTACAAATGGCTATGCTTTTCAGGTGAAAACTTAATGTACTGTGACAGTTGTACTAAATATAACAAAACAGATATGTCTCTGCATAAATCAAATAAGTGCACCTACTTTTGGCACCTCACCCTCACTCAACATTTTTTAAACAAAGACAATCTTGCCTCAATATTCCTACTTTGCTAAAGTAAAGTTGAACAGCAAGACAAATTATCACTGGTGGTGTTAAAAACCCCTCACTAGATAGTCCAGAAGAGAGTACCCCTGCCAAAGCTTTTGTTACACAGCTTTCTGACAGAGATTGGAGTCCCAGAGCTCTTACCTCTTGTACAGTATGTCTTGTTTTTCAATGCAATCAAAAAGTCCATTAATTTATTACGTATTGGCAGGGCGTAAAGGTTGTGCGTACCAAGAAGCTAACAAACAAACGGAAGGGCAAACAATTATTCTATGATGCGTGTCGGACAATAATCTTCCTTATTTGTACCTTTACACTTGCACCAAAGACATTAAAATGCGCTCAACGTCAATCTTATTATGCAAACACAGATTTGCATTATTGTAAATTAATGGATTTATTTTTAATCTGATATTCTCATTAGGACAAACGTTAATTTAGTAGATGTGCCGTATTTGAAATAAATATTTTTATTACTTTTATCGCACCCGGCCGGAAGTTACAGCCGGCTACTCGAACGTCTGAAAGCGTCACCACGGAAAACGGAACGAACGCCATTAATTTCCGGTGACTCAGCGTTTTCAGACATCAAAACACACAAAAAAAACAAAAAACAAAACGAAACATAACATACACAACTAAAATAATGACCAGAAACTAATTCATATACACATGGAGCCTAAATGAAACCCATGTGTACATTCAAAAGTAGAAGGTAATTTTTAGTCAATAACCAAAAGACATTGTTAACTAGGCAACGATGCTGATCGCGGCCGACATACACACTGCCGATTTTTCCCACCAAACATCTTGGCTTCGCGGTAGAGCGACACGCTCCCCGCTCCGCTGACCACAAGCAGTCAGCCAAGCTGAGCCGAGCAGCAGTAGCAGCAATCAGACAAGCCGAGCCCAGCAGCAGCTTTGAGGGCTGACAAGCTACATTCTTATGCGATAGTCCTTTTAAGGACTACCTGACCACATGTTTATAAGATAGTCCTTGCGGGGACTGCCTAGCTACATACCTATGCGATAGTCCTTCTAGATACTACCAAGCTGCATCCCTTGTGACCGTCACCCTAAGGACGAACAGGCTGCCTCAGCACTGCCTTGTCTGCCTCTGGTCTGCTGCCCTGAAACAAGACGATCTTTCGATTGGCACTCCCCAACTTCATATCGGATTACTCAAAAACAATGCATAAGATAAAAATAAAAGAAAAAACGTAGGCATGAATAAAATGTCCAACAACCCTAATTTCAAGACTTATGTTTGGGATATCAAAAGTCACTCAAATCCAAACAACCCAAATGGATGCCAGCAAAACATATAATGATATGTACGAATAACCACGGATGACTACGAATGCAGAAATTAACGCATAACCAAAGAGATATGGGGATAGGATTTATATTACTATTTTTGACATGTGGAAAGATGTTTGCGATAACATAATGTTCATGTATGCATGTGTATCTTTCTAGCACGGGTCCAAAATATAGTCACTTATCTTTGTGATCAGTTTTCTCTCCCGCTTATTATCTTTTCTCTTTTTTTTTAATTCTTTATCCACTTCAGCTCAACCACAATCTGGCTGCAACAGAGATGTATACTTTCTTCTTCTCTCTTGTCTTCTCTTTTCTTTCTCTCTTCTTCTCTTGATTTCTCTTTTCTTTCTTCAATTGTTGGCTACAGTCTACAAATGTCCTTGTCTCTTCTGTGATAAATACCTCGCTTTATCTTCTTCCATCTGGAGTTAACGAACATAAATATACAGACTTATATTTCTTATCCGGGTTTGCTTATGATGAATCGGACAAGTTCCGTCATTATCAAAATGAGTCTTCATCAGTTATCAGAGCTATGATTTTGTGTCTTCCTCCTCCAGAGACAAGATAGCAACTGAATTTTTCTAATCCACACGTGACCCGCATCTGGCGCGAATTTCGGCTCCTGCTGCTTCATGACCCCACGTCCGGTTCCTTGTCTAACCATCCGTTACTAAGGGTCTGGGTCATGTCGACATATTGACCCGCTTCCCCAAAATGCCTCGAGACACCCACGTAACCTCTTCTGTCGTCAAGCGGAGCTTAACCCTGTATATGCGTATTTTGGCTATCTGCACTCGTAACAATTGAAACATGTGAAGGAAAGATTTTATTCTATACAATTAAAACGGAATAGTCCATTATTTATGAGGTATTGGCAAATTGGTGGTATTAAAAAAAAACTCACTAGATGGCACAGAAGAGAGTAACCCTGTCAGAGTTTGAGTCGTTACACAGCTTTCTCACAGAGATTAGTCTTACCTCTTGTGCAGTACGTCTTTTGTTTTTCAACGCAATCAAAATGGAATAGTCCATTATTTATGAGGTATTGGCTAAAGTTAAACAAGTCTATCTTCCCTTCTAGTCAAATCCCCATCTTAAAAAGACAAATTAGTGGTATTAAAAACCCCTCACTAGATGGCACAGAAGAGAGTAACCCTGTCAGAGTTTGAGTCGTTACACAGCTTTCTCACAGAGATTAGAGTCTTACCTCTTGTGCAGTACGTCTTTTGTTTTTCAACACAATCAAAATGGAATAGTCCATTATTTATTAGGTATTGGCAAGCAAATGTTAGACACTTTTCTCTTCCCTTCTTTCTTTCAAGCCAAATTTCCGTCTTACAAACATTTTTCTTAATAATAATTTCAAAATTATTTAGCAGACTATAACTGGATTTGTGATGATTACGTCACTTGGATTCCATCACCCAATTCTGTGCATCTGGAAAATTGTGCAGTTATTGCAGTCGCCATACTTGTAGACCTTTTGATTAAGATCAAAGTGCATTATTTATTCTTATCAGCTTGTAGCGGACCGTGGGGTGAAGATGTGAAGAGATATCAGAAGGTTAAAATTCCCTGCTAGCCGGTCCAGCTCCATGAGAATGTCGGACTTTAATTAAGTCCGAAGAAGACAAAGAAAACAAACAAGACCGATATATATGGGTAGACAAATATATATTAATAACAAGTTAAAGAAAGACATGGACAGTTCCATAGTGTTTGTATGGAAAAATTATGTGTGTGTGTGTTGTAGTGAGTGTTCGTACGTACGTGTATTGTTCTTAGCGTGTTCCCAGAATTTGGGAACCGCTGTATCTGTGAGAGGTCACATATTGGCCTAAGTGGGAAAAGAGAGATTTTACCTCGTCTCCACGCGCCGTGGCGGCCCAAGGCCTAATTCGAAAAGGAGAGATCGAGGCGAAGGGTCAGCCAGTATTTATAGCCAGGGGAGAGAGACCCCTGTTGGAGGATTAAGGAACTGAGGAGGAGCTAATTCCGACATACCCCCCCCTCAGAATAAAAGTTGCAGAAAGCAAACTTTTATTATGTAAAAAGTTTTGAAAATTGTTCTTGTGAACTGAAAAGAAAATGTGTCTCAGAGTGGTTGAGATGCGTGCTTCGACAAAATGTGCTTGTGTTGTCGTCAGGGTGCTGTGTATTTCTCTAGTGGGTCAGAGTCGGGGCACGTCCTGGAAGAAACGTCGGTAGTGTTCAGCGTTTGCTATCAAAGGTCTTTTTTCCAATGCTCCACGTTGAGTTAAGTTTGTCATCCCGTCAACCTGTTTGCTGGCCTGGTCATAGTTTTTGTTTGAAAGATGAGGTTGTTTGTTTGGGATGCGTGGATAAAATTGGCGTACAAGGTTTAATGGTAGCAGCGTTGTGGCGAAGTCGGTGGTTGCTGCTGCTGCTGCGAGGTTTGGCTGATTCTTGTAGTCAGCGACGAGGGTCGGCCAGGTAAAGGTCAGAGTGGGGAGCGCATCGCTCTACTCCAGGGCCAAGTTGAGCTGATGTAGACTTTCTACCGAGTGTCGAATGCATGTTTAAGAACATTTGCTATTATTGACGATAGAATATCGTTCTCGCAAATTCTTAGCTAATTCGAGTTGCATCATTGCAGGATGAGATAAAGGACAGTGAGTCGCCTTTGTTTGAGATGTGGTTCACACTTTATCTATTTCAGTCCAGTAGAAGAGAGTTGAATTTAGTTAAAAATGGTGTTGCTTTCTCCGTTTGGTAAGCCGGGTGAAATTAAGGTCAAACGTCGCCGAGAGAAAGAAAAGGTCAGGCAAATATAGACCAGTAGGGAGAAAGAGTTGTAAGGATCGCTCATAGTAGTAATTGCCGTTTCCACGTGTTGTAGGAGAAATTCCTTTTGCCGTGCAGGAGAAAGTTGTTTTGTAGACATGTTGTAGTGAATTAAAAGTTCTTTCGTTAATAGTGCACGGCGTGCATAGGATAGAAAAGAAGTTTCCAATATTATGTTGTTTTGACTGGCGCTCATTCGGAAGGTCTGTATAAGAATTTGCTTGTACATATATATCGTCTTGTGTGTGTTAGCAGGAGTTCAAACTTTGATCACGTCGGGAAGTCACCATTATGTAGTGGACCGTGGGGTGAAGATGTGAAAAGATATTAGAAGGTTAAACTTTCCTGCTAGCCGGTTCAGCTACATGAGAAAGTTGGACTTTAATTAAGTCCAAAGAAGACAAAGAAAACAAACAAGACCGATATATATGGGTAAACAAATATATATTAATAACAAGTTACACAAAGACATGGATAGTTACATAGTGTTTGTATGGAGAAATTATGTGTGTGTGTTGTGAGTGTTCGTACGTACGTGTATTGTTCTTAGCGTGTTCCCAGAATTTGGGAAACGCTGTAACTGTGACAGGTCACATATTGGTGTTAGTTGAAAAGAGAGATTTACCTCACCTCCACTCGAGGTGGCAGCCCAAGGCCTAAGTGGAAAAGAGACATCGAGGCGAAGGGTCAGCCAGTATTTATAGCCAGGGGAGAGAGACCCCTGTTGAAGGATTAAGGAACTGAGGAGGAGATAAATCTGACAAGCTTAATCTGATTCTCTCTTTCCACTTTTACCATCCCTTCGTTCTGACCTCCGCAGATCTGAGATACATATGATTTAAAATGGATTTCTGAAAATGAAAAATCTTTCTTGAAGCTTTTGTTTTAGTTTTAATTTCAAGCTAATAGATTAAATTTAATATTCTCAATAAGCAAAATACTTTGCTGTATTTCAAAACTAATTTAAATTTGGGAGGAGTTTTCATTTTGAAATGATAGAAATTTTTTAGTCCAGCACCATTCTTGGATCTGGTAGAGGTGTGACAACAGACAATTTTTTAACATCCATGCCAACTGCAGATGTTGTTGTTGTCAAAGAATATTACTATTACAAGAACATTGAAAACAAAAAAGCTTGACATTCCTGCAATGATGGAAACTGCAAAAGTTAAAGACATGTCATTGAAATTCATCTTCTCTGATGAGAGGTAGCAGTAAGCAGCTATGTCCCAAAGAAAAACCGAACAGTTTGTGTACTTTCCACTCAATTTCTTGATGATTCAGTATCCACTAAAAGAATCCTACCATGATATTTGAATACAAATGCACCAAAGGCAGTGTGGACAATGCAGACAAATTGGTAAGAGAATATTCTTGTCTCAGACATATCTTGAGATAGCATCTGAGAGTTTTCATGAACATGCTAGATATTGGAAATACTTTCATAATATAGATACCGAAAAACAGAAGACTAGAACTGCCACCTGAAAAATATCAGATACTGATTCCTATTGGAGTTAGGCAAAAAAAAACGGACAAAGCCCAACATTCTGTGCAGGGCAAGTAATCCAAAGTATCTCCATCTTCTAGTTGTCAGAGTCACTGAAGATGTGGGAGTATTTTTACACCATAAACATCAAGGCAGCAGCAAAGCTGAAAGAGGGGAAGATGCCCCCCTATTGTCCCAGAAAAAATGATCGGAAAGTCAACACAATCTCCTGTGAATGCAAACGTTTTGTCTGTATGAGACATAGGAAGACCATCATAACAGTGACATGCGCTAAGGACTGTAGTGATAACAAAAGATAATTCGGTACTATTGTCACCTTCCGTTGCATCCTGGTTCACAGCAACCAATTGTCACTCTCAAATCCTTTCCGGTCGTCCAAATGTCCAACATCCATGGCCGATCAATAAGATAATCGCTTCGATCCAGGCCTTGTCAATTCTATTTGTTCTGCCATTTATTTACATTTAACCATGGCCACTCATTCTACAAATATCATTTAATAATCAAAACATCCTTTGGTCTTTCCTCTTAATAATAATAAAGATATTTGACAATAGAACTTTGTATTTTTTTACCCTCTTCTCTTTTCTTGTTTATTGCAAACTTTGTCAATTCTGTTTGTTCTGCCATTTATTTACATTTAACCATGGCCACTCATTCTACAAATATCATTTAATAATCAAAACATCCTTTGGTCTTTCCTCTTAATAATAACAAAGATATTTGACAATAGAACTTTGTATTTTTTTACCCTCTTCTCTTTTCTTGTTTATTGCAAACTTTGTCAATTCTGTTTGTTCTGCCATTTATTTACATTTAACCATGGCCACTCATTCTACAAATATCATTTAATAATCAAAACATCCTTTGGTCTTTCCTCTTAATAATAACAAAGATATTTGACAATAGAACTTTGTATTTTTTTACCCTCTTCTCTTTTCTTGTTTATTGCAAACTTTGTCAATTCTGTTTGTTCTGCCATTTATTTACATTTAACCATGGCCACTCATTCTACAAATATCATTTAATAATCAAAACATCCTTTGATCTTTCCTCTTAATAATAACAAAGATATTTGACAATAGAACTTTGTATTTTTTTACCCTCTTCTCTTTTCTTGTTTATTGCAAACTTTGTCAATTCTGTTTGTTCTGCCATTTATTTACATTTAACCATGGCCACTCATTCTACAAATATCATTTAATAATCAAAACATCCTTTGGTCTTTCCTCTTAATAATAACAAAGATATTTGACAATAGAACTTTGTATTTTTTTACCCTCTTCTCTTTTCTTGTTTATTGCAAACTTTGTCAATTCTGTTTGTTCTGCCATTTATTTACATTTAACCATGGCCACTCATTCTACAAATATCATTTAATAATCAAAACATCCTTCGGTCTTTCCTCTTAATAATAACAAAGATATTTGACAATAGAACTTTGTATTTTTTTACCCT
Source organism: Acanthosepion esculentum (assembly GCA_964036315.1). NCBI lineage: Eukaryota > Metazoa > Mollusca > Cephalopoda > Sepiida > Sepiidae > Acanthosepion > Acanthosepion esculentum. Next base: position 69,303,442 of record OZ038517.1, on the reverse strand, counting down.
CTTCTCTTTTCTTGTTTATTGCAAACTTTGTCAATTCTGTTTGTTCTGCCATTTATTTACATTTAACCATGGCCACTCATTCTACAAATATCATTTAATAATCAAAACATCCTTCGGTCTTTCCTCTTAATAATAACAAAGATATTTGACAATAGAACTTTGTATTTTTTTACCCTCTTCTCTTTTCTTGTTTATTGCAAACTTTGTCAATTCTGTTTGTTCTGCCATTTATTTACATTTAACCATGGCCACTCATTCTACAAATATCATTTAATAATCAAAACATCCTTTGGTCTTTCCTCTTAATAATAACAAAGATATTTGACAATAGAACTTTGTATTTTTTTACCCTCTTCTCTTTTCTTGTTTATTGCAAACTTTGTCAATTCTGTTTGTTCTGCCATTTATTTACATTTAACCATGGCCACTCATTCTACAAATATCATTTAATAATCAAAACATCCTTCGGTCTTTCCTCTTAATAATAACAAAGATATTTGACAATAGAACTTTGTATTTTTTTACCCTCTTCTCTTTTCTTGTTTATTGCAAACTTTGTCAATTCTGTTTGTTCTGCCATTTATTTACATTTAACCATGGCCACTCATTCTACAAATATCATTTAATAATCAAAACATCCTTCGGTCTTTCCTCTTAATAATAACAAAGATATTTGACAATAGAACTTTGTATTTTTTTACCCTCTTCTCTTTTCTTGTTTATTGCAAACTTTGTCAATTCTGTTTGTTCTGCCATTTATTTACATTTAACCATGGCCACTCATTCTACAAATATCATTTAATAATCAAAACATCCTTCGGTCTTTCCTCTTAATAATAACAAAGATATTTGACAATAGAACTTTGTATTTTTTTACCCTCTTCTCTTGTTTATTGCAAACTTTGTCAATTCTGTTTGTTCTGCCATTTATTTACATTTAACCATGGCCACTCATTCTACAAATATCATTTAATAATCAAAACATCCTTCGGTCTTTCCTCTTAATAATAACAAAGATTTTGACAATAGAACTTTGTATTTTTTTACCCTCTTCTCTTTTCTTGTTTATTGCAAACTTTGTCAATTCTGTTTGTTCTGCCATTTATTTACATTTAACCATGGCCACTCATTCTACAAATATCATTTAATAATCAAAACATCCTTTGGTCTTTCCTCCTAATAATAACAAAGATATTTGACAATAGAACTTTGTATTTTTTTACCCTCTTCTCTTTTCTTGTTTATTGCAATCTTTGTCAATTCTGTTTGTTCTGCCATTTATTTACATTTAACCATGGCCACTCATTCTACAAATATCATTTAATAATCAAAACATCCTTTGGTCTTTCCTCTTAATAATAACAAAGATATTTGACAATAGAACTTTGTATTTTTTTACCCTCTTCTCTTTTCTTGTTTATTGCAAACTTTGTCAATTCTGTTTGTTCTGCCATTTATTTACATTTAACCATGGCCACTCATTCTACAAATATCATTTAATAATCAAAACATCCTTCGGTCTTTCCTCTTAATAATAACAAAGATATTTGACAATAGAACTTTGTATTTTTTTACCCTCTTCTCTTTTCTTGTTTATTGCAAACTTTGTCAATTCTGTTTGTTCTGCCATTTATTTACATTTAACCATGGCCACTCATTCTACAAATATCATTTAATAATCAAAACATCCTTCGGTCTTTCCTCTTAATAATAACAAAGATATTTGACAATAGAACTTTGTATTTTTTTACCCTCTTCTCTTTTCTTGTTTATTGCAAACTTTGTCAATTCTGTTTGTTCTGCCATTTATTTACATTTAACCATGGCCACTCATTCTACAAATATCATTTAATAATCAAAACATCCTTCGGTCTTTCCTCTTAATAATAACAAAGATTTTGACAATAGAACTTTTATTACATTTTGGTTATTTTTTCATTAGTCTCATCTTTTATCAAATCAGTGGTTGTACCGATTCTTTGTTTCATAGTGATTATGCAGATTAATTTTCTTATCAATTAAAATTCCAGTTGATGTAATTGATTAATTTCAAACTCAAAGATCTTAGTAACAATTTCTAGACACTGTCAAGATGAGAATATTTTATTCAATACCCTTGTTATTATTTTGATGCTACGTAAGTTCTACAATCACCATTTTATTCTTATGTTAAGTTGGAGATCATCATTATCAAGGCTCAACACCAGCAATTCCCATCAAAAGCAGATCAGGTAGCTTCTTCTGGCCTTTTCCCCCACCGCCAGACTCTGGCACCTTCTGTTGGCTTCATGTGGCCTCTAGCTGCTTCTCACTCAAACTGCTACTGCTAAATTCAACCGATCATTCAGTTTATATGCATCTCGCCCAACTCTCACCAGCCTTCAAAGCTCATTCCATATTTATCAATTATTTATTTTCTCCAACCCTCGAGACATGACATCAACACTAAAACAGAGTTGTCTGGTATTTTAAAACAATAAGCTTTGTTTCCACATTCCCTGGCAATCGGATTTTTTATCAAAACAATTTTTTTCCCTCGTTAACAAACTTATGCGTTTAAAAATTATCACAAATTGGCAAATTTCTTTTGTTTGCCGATTTCCAAATCCGACTCAATTCCAAATTTTATTGTTTACATTTTAGGTTTTACTTAAATTTAGTCCTACACTGACAATGACCTTCAAATAGCAACTCGGTCAACTTTTCAAAAGCAAATTTATTTATTTCAAATTTTTTTGTTTTACATTCTGCCAACTCATAACAATTATGTGCATTTCTGTTTATCAGAAAGGAAAAAAAAAAAAATTTTTTTTTCTCACTTCACATTTCAATTCGTTTCTCACTTTAACATTTTCTTGTTTAATGTTTGCAACCCCCCCACCTCCAATGTGCCATTGTATGGGATTTTAATATGAATTGTTTTAATCCTAATTCCAAACTACCAGATATAATAGTGTCACACTATAATAATTCTTAAAAAATATTCTTTATTTGAAATGTGTTTAAGCATAAATACTGTCATAATTCCCAAAAAGTTTATTGAAAGAAAAAAAAAAAAATTCTGTTTTGTCAATGTAACAAATTTTCTTTTGTCATAATTCCCAAAAAATAAACTTTCTGAATTGAATTGTCATTAGTTGGAAATACTGTTTTTGTAATTATTAATTTAATTAAAGAAAACGATGTTGTTCTGTCTAATTAAAATGATTTGGCATCATTAAAATTGTTTTCGGTACAATTGTTAAAAAAAAAGAAAATGTGTAGACTTGCAGTTTTCAGACAACCATTTATTAAACATTAGGACATATTGAATTTCCCACAGATACACCCATATGGACCCTGGGAACTGTAACATTAAAAAACCATTTAACATTACTGCCTCATTTTTATTGTTATCCCTCCAGCCTTCTTCAGGTGTCTGCTGATCCAGGTAGCCAGGTAAAAATTCAAACTGAACTGTTTATTTAATCTACAGAGATAAATTGTTCTTGTTCCACTGTCCGTGTCTGGGGAAGTGCTGTCTTTTTATTTAGTACTGCTCAGGTATTGCTCACCTGGTTTCTACTGAACGTTTATACTATCCCGCCCAGGGATTGAACTCACAATAACTATGTCACCAAATTCAAAAAACCAACACTTTCATTCACCATGTTATTGTCCCAAACTTGGAGCCTTAAAAGTTCATGCTGTACAACATTCAGCCACAGTTCTCGTTTTGACTGCTGCTGAACCCATTTTAGAGAATGATAAAAAGTCTCTAATCTGTAAAATCAGGCTGAGTAATAATTTTGAAATAAAAATACTTTGTTTGTGAGCATCACTGATTAATTGAATGAGTGGATTCGTTTTCTCATCAATTAAAATCTCAGTTGATGTGATTATTTTTCAGACTAAAACATCTCAGTATCAGTTTGTAGATGTTGTTGAGATGATGAGAATATTTTATTCAATAACTTTATTATTATTTTAGCTTGACAATTACCATTTTGTTCCTATGCCGTATACACTCACATCTATTTTACTTACTAACTTATTTTAGTGCTATTTAGGTTGTTATAGAAACGATTGTTGGAAGCATCACTGATTTATTCGTCCCATATGTCTAAGCGGATTCAAGGGAGATGACTTCAATCTTTTAAAGGAAAATTAGCCTAAAATCTTATGTGCTTTTTATAAGAAACTAAAGTCAACATCCAATTTATTAAAAAACTTGATAATTTAACAAAAGCTAACTTTGAAATGATATTTTTTATATTGACTTATTGTTCAAACAAATACAATATTTGACTTTACGAGAAGTTATCATTCACCATTGTCCTCATCTTTGTTATTATTATGACAATAACATTTCAGCAGTTGCACACTGTCCTCCATCCAGTGTATTCCAGTCAGGGAAACATATAGAACTGAACACTTTATTTAATCTATGGGAGTAGATCGTTCTCTTATTTACTTATGTGCTTACTTGAAAGGTTATATATATGTATATACTGTAGTGGTGTCAGGGTGGAGTATTCCAAGATTGAGATTATTTTCTTCCTTTGACAACTACAGGAGAAATGCCAAAAACAGAGACAACCACTGTCCATTGCCTTTATCAGAAACTGTTAGCATACACTGAACCAGCTCAACTGTATATTGATAAGATCTCTACACCAGTCTAGTATTGGACTTAAATTAAAAAATTCTATATTTATCTATATCTCTGAGATGAGGTATTATGATTACTTGTATTATCTACATTTTTCGGACAGTTATCCTCATTGCCATATTCACAATGTTTTGGCCGTTGTACACTTCGGCCTTTGAATGATTGGAATTTCAAACTGAACCCTTTATTTCATCCACTAGGATAGACTGTTCTAGTTCCATGTGCCATGCCTCTTCTGGATGTCTCAGTTATTTCGCTTTAACTCAACTCTCCAAGTTTTTGGTTCACTACTACTGTGGCTTGGTATTGAAGTCACAACTCTTCGGGTTTAGTCACGGGATCTAACCTATGTCTTTATCCACTAGGCTGTAAAGACATTGGTTAGCGGGAAAGCTATCATCCATCCCCCAGAAATTAAAAATGCGATAGTTGATTTATCTCAAATTTCCTTGAATTCTGCTGAAAACGTGAACTGTTCGCATCTTAATCAGCATGCAAGTAGATGCGATGCTGGTAATGTGGAGCTCGTTATTGATGTTCCTTTGTCTCGCAATCAACTTGTGATGGAACAGAAGAAAGATCATAAAATTATACCTCTTTTTGATAATGTGGTACCAGTGGAAAACATGAAGACACTTAATACAGGATGTTTTATAGAAGATAACATAATTAGGAGAAAGTGGAAGATTTTTCATATTCCAGATACCGAAGATTGGGCAGTAGTCCATCAGGTGGCTGTTCCTAAATTTTACCGACCGAAAATAGTGGGAAATGCTTGCAAAATTCCTATGGATAGCCATTTAAGAATAAATAAAACTTGTGATGAAATATTAAGACATGCTTTCACTCCACATTAAATAACATAATTCAAACCTATTCTTTAAATCATTGTAAAGAATTGGATGAGGGTATTCCTTTTCTATTAATTGCGTATTTGAAATAACCTATCTCTCAAGAAAAGTTTTTATTTTCTTTCTTTTAGGTGAGGAGGTTGTGTACACATATGAGTGACTAAATCTGGCTTCCACGAAAATATAGATCTACAAACCTCACAAGTTTACAGTCCAGTATGTGTATGCAGATGCCTAACTAAATGCGACTTCACTGGGTGTGTGCACGCATATGTTTGACTAAATACAGCTTCCGTGAAAATGTAGATTCACAAACTTCACAAGAATATAGTTTCTTTCCAATGTGTGTACGCATATGTTTGACCATATTCGACTTCTGCGAAAATGCAGTTCCGCAAACTTCACAAGAATAAAGTTTCTCTCCAGTGTGTGTACGCATATGAATAACTAAATTTGACCTGTATGAAAATGCAGATCCACAGACTTCACAAGAATATGGTTTCTCTCCAGTGTGTGTACGCATATGATTAACCAAATTTGACTTACGTGAAAATGCAGATCCACAAACCTCACAAGAATATGGTTTCTCTCCCGTGTGTGTACGCATATGATTGACCATACTTGAATTCTGTGAAAATGTAGATTGACAAATGTCACAAGAATATGGTTTCTCTCCAGTGTGTGTACGCATATGTATGACCAACTCCGCCTGCCGTGAAAATGTAGATGCACAAATATCACAAGAATATGGTTTCTCTCCAGTGTGTATACGCATATGAATGACCATATTTGACTTCTGTGAAAATGTAGATCCACAAACTTCACAAGAATATGGTTTCTCTCCAGTATGTGTACGCATATGATTGACCATATTTGACTTGTGTGAAAATACATATCCACAAACTTCACAAGAATGTGGTTTCTCTCCAGTGTGTGTATGCATATGTTTAATCAAATCTCGCTTCCGTGGAAATTTAGATCCACAAACTTCACAAGGATATGGTATCCTTGTAATATGTGTTTCCATCTTGCCTATTATGTCCAACTTCACAACTGTTTAGCAGGTGTCACATGAATATGGCCTATATTTCCTGTCTTTTCCTTCATTCAAATTCAATATCCACTGTGGTTTTTGAACTGCCAAAACATCTGTGAAGTAAAAAAGACAAACGTTATATTAATAGGGGCAATGAATAATATAGGAAAGAATTCTATGTTATGACAGATGCATGTAATTATTACTTCAATAATGCGGCAGAAGCCATTGCCAGTGAAGATCAAGTATTTTGCAGTGAAACAAATTTGCTTCACTATCACATCACATTATATCTTATGCAATATATGATGGGTAAAAAAGTAAGGATTATTCACCTAAAGTCATTTTTAAGCTTTAAAAGGTAATTTAGTCATGGAATTCAGGACTTGGATTCAAGTTTAATCATTAAAATTTCAAATAAATTGTCAACTATAAATAAATACCATATTTATTAACAATTTAGTAAAATACAACAGAAATTGTCACATAAATATCCAACTGCATAACTGGGAAAGCTTTCCAGAAATGACAGACAGTTTATGAAGTTGCTTTTTAAAAAGTGAAAAAATAAAATGATTTAAAAAAATCTGAGTTTGTAATATTTAGCATTAAGGTGAAACTGATACAGGCAACTACATTTTTTTTTTAACTCATTACTATTTCATTTTACTGAATTCATTTCTTTACTTTCACCTAGGTATCTTCACTGAAGAGAATACTCTAATGAAAAGCAATTTTTTCTCATCATCTAAATGTTTATTATTAAGAGAAAAGACCAATGTATTTTTTACATTTTTAATTCTTCTTAGCACATCAAAAATTTTAGTTAAAAATCTTTTTTTTTTTGAGTCAGCAAAATTGGCATAAAAATCAATCATGTCAGTCATTAAAAAGTTAAGAATCCTTGGAGAATGTAAATCATCCAAATTTTCTTTCAAATTTGCCCATTTTCTGAAAATCTGCTGCAAATGGTAAACTAACAAAATGTAATAAAACTATGACATTATTTAATTAGAAAATCTTTTAATTGCTTTTTTTAAATGAGTTATATTCAGGACGATATTGTCTTGAAAAAGACATTTATTTCAATAAATAATGAGTTTCTACAAGAATTTTTTAAAAAGTTTAATTATAATAAATTAAAAATCTTCCACTTCATATTACTTTTAGGTGATATTGTAATTAAGTAGAAACTATATTTACAAATCAAAAAGAAAAGCTTAATAAAAGTCAGTTTGCATCAATATTTTTAAAATAAAAAATTTTTTCTTACTCTAAACATTCCAATTTTTCATCTATGGTAGTCTATACATAACATTATGAAAAGGTCATGTGTTCTAAGAGTTGTCATCTTTTTACAGAGAAATTTGCTTGTCTCCAATTCATAATTCATTGCTTCCATTTCAACATGTTTTGAACATTATCCCTTTAGTTTTAAAACTTCAAAATTTAAAGTAAGTTTTACTTTTTTTAATTTCTATTTCATGAAATATTTTTATTTTTATGTTTTTATCTTAGTGTGGGTCATAAATTGTTGCATAGCTTTTTTTTTATCTCAGTTATTAAATTTTAAAATCAATCTAAGAAAATTTTATATTCTTTTAAATTTTATTATTTTTTCATAAAGTATCTTCAAACGTAACTCAAAGTCAATAAAATATTAGATAATTGCTAAAAATTTTAATTTGTAAAAATTACGAGGTAGTTAAAAAAAAAAAGAAAAAAAAGACTTCCCTTACATTTTATAAATTTGTCAATTCTGGTCATCTATACTAGCTGTCAACACCTTGGAGCTTATTGATAAGTCAATAAAGACAAAAGAAAAGAAAAACAAAGAAAAGAAAAAAATGGCCTTTTTTTTCAGTGGTCATTTAATGATGAGTTAGGTTCTGAAAGTTTAACTTAATTTTTTTTAATTATTTATTTCATTTCCTCTCTATCACTGAAACTGAAAGGTTAGTGGAATTTTTTTCCTTTTAAAAATTTAGTCCAAAAACATTAAAATTTGATATTTATTTTGTTAGTCTTTTGATATTTATTTTTGTGAGTTGGACTAATTTTATAATAGAAAAGATAATCATTAATTAAATCATTTAATTAATGAATTAGTGTAATTGTCATACATCTACAGGAAAGGCAAATACTGTGTAGATTCTCCAAATACTTTGTAAACTTACAGGAGAGTCTGTCCAAGATAATTGTTAATATTTCTGATATTAACCTACTACAATGTAATAAACTGGGTACCCCCACTTTTTCGATAAGATATTCAATACCTAAGGGTTTAAAAGAATTTTTAAAAATGAAAAGCCATTCTTGAAGATTTCTTTTTAGATTTAATTGAAAGCTAAAGAATGAAATTGACTATTTCCATTATTCTGACTATTGTCCTCATCTTTGTTGCCATGTTTATCACAACGTTTCGGCCATTGTACGCTCTGGCCTTTCACCGGACAGTACCTCAATTTCAATTCCCACCATCCATACAGCGTAAAGAAAGGGATGTTCGCTGCTTATAACACCGGGCAAAAGTCATAAGTGGCGACCCAGAGACATTAGATAAAGAATTGGTCAGTATAAGTAATACCCTACAACGTAACAACTACCCTGGGTACATGGCAGGAGCCCCAAAAAACTGGGATAGGTGGGTACAAGAGGAGGAGGACAACAACACTCAGATATGATAGTATGGAATCTGGAGAGCCAGTTCTGTGCAGCCACATATTTTTTTTAAATTTCAAAGACATGTCAGTGAGGGACATAGCAAGATGGGCAACTTCTGAAAATGCCAAAATGATTTCCCTAAGGTTTCATTTGCCCGAGCTATAAACCTTAGGCAAATGTACAAAGGCATGATGGAAGAAATCTTTTTTAAATTTGAAAAGACCTGTGAGGAAGTGGCCCATTCTGGTACCTCAGCAACCCCAATTGAAACACCAACAACCCCAATGGAGACATCATTTTCAATTATTGAAAAAAATAACATTCTTGTTGAAACAGAAGGTGAAAAATTGACACTAATTTTAAACAAGACAAAAAGTCAAAAAAGGTCCATATCCAGGAAGATGCATTATGCCTGTTTGTTGAGCGGAGTTGCTGCAAGGAATGTTCCTGAAGTTTTGGAACGATTTTTAACTGTCACACAGGAACCAAGTTTTGACATAAAATCTAAAACCATAGTTGGCCAAATGGTGGGTGAACTATGTTTTTTTTGTCAGATTTAAAAACTGTCAATTCTATTTTAACATTTAGATACACGTTAACTGTATGATGGTCACAACACCATCAACTTCTCATCTTGTGACAATTGAACGACTGCCTGGTTGGACTGCAGAAGACTACTGGCACCACATCAACACTAGTATAATAACCCTTACTGGGATACACTCAGTAGTATCTCAGGTGAGTGTTGCTAGCTGCCAGAGAGTAATAATCTCTAAAATAAAATGCTGCTTGACAGACCAGACTCTAGTCAACCACTTGACTGTTATTTTACTGGAGAAAGAGTGAGACACACACCTAATTGAGTTAAATTGCAATGTACACCCTGTTGGAAGCTGATTCCAGCAAGAGTTAAGAAGGTGCTTCAAGCATGTGAAGAGAAGACAATCTGGTGTTCTAGTGAGTGCATAGCATGGAAGATTATCATGGCACTAAATTCACTAAGATTCAGTGACAAACACAGTCATGTGATGCAGATGAAGGTCTTCATCAAACAAGACAGTTATGAAATACCACGATTCCTGGAGAACCAGTTGTGTGTCATTTTTCAATTAGGTGGTGTGTATTTCTCCATTTTTGAAAAGCTAAAAAAGTTTGTCCTCGGTGTGTGCTCAAAAAACAAAATTGTTGAAAAGTTGAAATATCTCACAATGGAGGAAGCAGCAGAGATCAAACTACAAGTGCTTGAAATCACAGAGGCACATGTTTTATACGGACTGAACAAATTCACAAAACCCTATTAACACTATGCGATTAGTGAAAGGGGTGTCATAGCAGATTTTTTTTAAATCTGAGGACCCAAAGACAATGCTACCAGCTGAACAGGACTTCTTTGGGAATGTTTTGCCACAAGGAGAAAAGGACAAATTGATTGTTGCTCCAATGAAAGATCCTGTTGCAGTTTTCGAAAGGCAGTACAAGAAATGATTTGAAACCGTAGAGACCATTACAGAGTCGGTGCTAGTATCTGTAAGGCAACATAGCATGGAGGTTGAAAGTGCGATAGGGGAATAATGCAAGAAGAAAATATACAGTATTTACATTAGTCAGACTATTGTCCTCATCTTTGTCGCCATATTTGTCACAACGTTTCGGCCGTTGTATGCTCCGGCCTTCTTCAGGTGGTTGGAATTTCAAACTGAACCCTTTATCTCGATCACTGGGGTAGACTGTTCTAGTTCCACAAGCCATGTTTGATGGATATCAGTTATCAGTTATCTCCTGCTAATTTTCCCTCTGAAAGTTCCCCACTGCCTTAACCAGGTATTGAACTCACACTCTTTGGGTCTGTCACTGGATCTAACCAACATCTTTATCCACTGTGCCATGTGTCCTTGAGGACAGACTCTGAAGAAAATATCTCCAAATATTTATGTCTAGCATAAGTAACATTATCAAAGCAAAAATGAAATAAGGTATGGAGCTACATAAGTGGCCTGGACAACAGTATACTTCAACGCTACTTGGTTTCGTTTGTTGTGTTTTACGGCATATCAACCTCAATGGGTTATTTAATGCCGACAACTTTTTTTTCTTGGCAATATTTTGTTTTGTCAAAAATTTATTTCTGTTAATATTCTTTCCTCAAAAATGTATAGCTGGTAATATTTTTTTTTCCAAAAATGTATAGCTGGTAATATTTTTTTTTCCAAAAATGTATAGCTGGTAATATTTTTTTCTGGTAATAATTTTTTACAAAGTATTTCTGGTATTAAAACCTATCTATACACTTTCATAATGCTTTTTACTTCAGTTTTGGGGGTTAACTATTTGCCCACAGCTGGGACCCTAACAGGTGCTACCACCCCGTGTCAGGGTGAACCTGGGAACACCAGCAATTAAGAGGTGATTCCAAGCTCCTCAAAACCTTCTGATCAGAGGCCTTGCTGTTGGACATAGTTTATCGTCATACCCTGGATGTGGATGTAGTTTATTATCATACCCAGAATGGAACACTACTTGGATGTTGGCATGTATTGGAAAGAGTAAGTGGAGGACATTAAAAAAAAAGAAATTGTAGAGTCCAAAATAATTCAGAGAATTAAGGAGAAACAGAGACAATGGCAAAAAAGGAAAGGTCCCAACTACAGAAAAGACTGAATGGAATAATCTACACCAGTTCTGATATCAAGGCAGAATTCTCACACTTTACACAAGATTTAGTAGATGAGATCTACAAAATCTTATGCAATTATATAGTTGGCCATAGGATAAAACACGTTTCAACAGTTGATTCTGTTGATAAGTTATATGTAGGATGGGTCATGGAATTCTCTGACCCAGATTACAGTTTCTATGAACAGGAAAATGAAAACTATCAACTGGACAAATGTGAAATGGCCACCGACTATATCATGCATGACTTAATTTTCAATCAATAACCCATCCTGAGTTGGACACTAAATTACATCTGGCAGCAAGGACTCTGAGCATTAGGTTGATGTTTTTGAGGAGCATGAAACCACCTCAGAATTGCTGCTTTTCCCCAGTGAAAACTCTGACCTGGGGTGGTAGCACCTGTTAGGGTCCCAGCTATGGGCAAAGTAGCAGGAAAAAAAACAAAAACACTTTTTAGGGCCACAAAAGTTTCACAATCGTTGCATTACATTTTTATATCCCTGTTCTTACTTGACAATGAATAAATAGAATAAAAAGTGTATATGATTACACAATTACCAAAAAAATTGCTTTTTCAATACTGTGATATAACTGAAGATTAAAAAATTTTGAGAAAAAATAAAAAAGAAAAAAAATGTATAACATTTCAACTGAGAAGGATACCTACAAAGCATTACATACCCATCTTATGAAATTAATACAGTCTTATTTTTATATTATCTCAGTTATAACATTTTCCCATAAATAAAATATCAAAATTAATAATAAAATTAATGGAAATACAAATAATACCACAAAATGTAAATGTACATAAAATTATTGTATTTTATGTACACTTTTGATAAAATTTCATAAGAAAGGTACCTATAATTAGGTACCTTTATAAAATTTTATCTCAGTCTTATTTTAAATTTTTTTTATAGTATTATATTTTCCATAGGCATCACAAAGGTGAAAGCTAAGTACCAAAAACAAAAAATTTGGGTACTGAAAGTTTTCCTTAAAAATAATAAGGTAAATAAGTTGGTTCACTTAAAACTAAAAAATTATGTCACTTCTGACCTTCCATACATTAACTTTTCCTCATGTAACATGTCAATACATGATGAAATCATCATTTGTCACTTCTCAATCATCACCAATTTAATTTTTTTAAAGTTGGCAGTAGTTGTGAAAAAAAAAAAATTAATGATTCTGCTTATAAGTAATATGAAACAATTTGCAAACTGTTTGAAATTCTAGACAATTTCATAGAGTTAATTGGGGGGGGGTAACAGATGTAAAAAAAAATATTTTTACCAAGATTTTCTAAAAATAAAAACTTCAAAAATAAATTAATTCATTTTTGAATAAGTCCTGAAAGTTTCATTAAATCAGACAATTATTTGATTTTTGCAAGAATTTCTAAATTAATGGGTTTTCCCCCAGAAACTGTTACACTACCTCCAACAATTCGCTAAAAAATCAGTATAGAAAGGCAAGAATTTTTTTAAATATTTAAAATACGTTGTTCTTTTCTCTTAATAACAACAACATAAATATTTTAACGATGAAACTTTTTTATTAACTTTGGGACTTTTTATTATTCATTATGCTACTGATTTTTTTAGCGAATTATTGGAGGGGTACCGAAAAATGATCATGTCTTAGTTTTATTTATAATGGATACATTTTTCAATGAATAACGAATTTTTACAAGAATTATTTTCATTAAAAAATAAAATAAAATAATAATTTATTAAAAGTTTAAAAAAAAAAAAATTAAAAACGTTGTATTATTAGATGATAAAAGGCGCCAATGTTTTAAAAATACTTTTAAAATTTTATTTATATAATAATACGAACATAATATTTTTTTTAATTTTCATTTCTTTCGGCTTCAGGTTATTATATTTTAAATAAAACTGGAATTTATGTTCAAAGACGATATTTAATTCATTTAAAATGTTTTTTCTGGGTTTTTTTAGGAAATCCGTGACGGTTCGTCTCACTTACTTACCTTTTTTTTTTTTTTTTGGAGTGAAGAAAACTTTTTCATAGAAAAACAAACAGGATTTAAAGTTGTTGTTGGATTTGATATTTTCTTTCTCAACCTCGAAAATCAAGAAAACTTTCTATTTTCAAATCAACTGCAATTAAAAAAGGATTCCAAAATAAAAAGACTTGTAATTTCTGAATACGAACATAACAAAGAATTACAATAACCGGTGTTAAGAAAGAATAGGTTCCTTACTAAAAAAAAAAAAAAATAGTCTTGTTACAGACAATATATCAGAATATTGCATCACAATTTCAATGATTTTTATTAAATGTTAAGTAAAAAGAACAAAATTAAAACCTCTTAAAAAATCCGATATTTGTCCAAGAGATTTGTTTCAATGAAAATTAGTAAATTTAAGAATTAATCAAAATAATTTGGTAAAAATTGCAATACTTAGTTTTTGCTTACAAAAACTATAACGAAAAATATTTACAAAATGTATGTCCAGTAAAAAAGAGCTACAATAAAAAGTAAAAGTTAATTAAAATAACATTAATTTGAATGAAAGAAAATGGAATGTCGTTTGTTTGCCTTATGGTGTGAAAGAGGCGGCGACTTTTTGGATTTAAGGACGAGAAAGAGATTGGAAACATTTTTCTTTTCTTTTTTCTTTTCCTTTGAACCACAAACTTGAGATAAAAAAGAAAATTAAAATCTGGTTCCTGGTCTTTATATTTAAAAATATTTTTTTAGGATAATTTGCTTTTTAAGCCCCGCGCTAAGTATCTAATAAAAATTTCTGCAATAGGTGTAAAATTACATGCTTAATTCGAAAATAACAAAGAAATTTTGATAAAATCTACCGTTTTGGAGTTATTGACAATAAAATTTCGGACTCAGTCGCGTTCAGCCGTCAACCATTACTGGACTTGTTTAACTACATTCACTGCGGAACATTTTGTGCGCGGAAGCTTAATTATCGGCCTTTTTACTGCTCTTAACTCGTCTAAATTACTGCGCACTTAAGCTGTGTTGTAAAGCGATGACAAGTGTTTTTTTTTTATAGTAAACCCCTTTTTCTGTGTAGAAAAGCAATGACAAGTGTTGTAAAGCTTTTATTTTAAATTAAAAATAAACACAATAATAATCAATGCGCATTAATTATTATTTCGTTTCTAGAATTTTTTTAATGTTGTAATTTTATTTTGTAAATAATCATTGTCTTTTCAAAGTTTGCGCATTAATTATTATTTGTTTGGTAAATGTTTATTTTAACACCCGAGCGTCATTCACTGCTGAACTATTTTCATTCAGAAAATAGTACGCGTTTCCATTCCGTAAAGCGATATTTTTCTTTTGTACTTAATTTAAGAAAGTTAAACATAGACAAAAAAGAATAAGAAAAAATAAACACCTAACCCTAATTTGAAAGTTAACTTTCTTCTTTAAAAAAAATAAAAGAATAACAAAAAAAAACCCTAATTTGAAAGTTTATTTTCTTCTTTAAAAAAAAATAAAAGAATAACAAAAAAAAACTAACCCTAATTTGAACGTTTACAAACTTTACTTTCTTCTTAAATTAAGTACCAAAAAAATCGCTTTACGGAAATGCGTACTAATTTCTATAAGGACTTTCTTGTAAATGAAGTAAATAGGCTCTAATTGTATACCTCCGCCGACAAAATTCAACAGTGAATTAAGTATCACTAAGTCGGTAATGGCTGACGAAAGACGAGGAAAGAGTCCGATTTTTTCGGGTCGTTAACATCCAAAAAGGTAGGTTTCTTCAAAATCTAATTGTTGATTTGAGTTCAGCATATACATTTGCACGGAAATAAGACTATTTTTCGAAATATTTGAAGGGATATTAGCGCTCGGGTGTTAAAATAAAACATTTACAATTTGTTTTATTTTTAATTTAAAAAGAAATGCTTTACTGTAAAAAGAAGAAAACAGTTGAAAAACAAAACACTTGTCATTGCTTTTCGACACAACTTAAGTGCACAGTAATTTAGACCAGTAAGATAGCTGGTTACAATCAGCAATCTGCAAATAAAAATCTAATTCTAACGTTTTTGTTTTTGTTTTTTTGTGTTCAAAAATAGCTTACTTCAAATATACAGAAGACCTGAAGTATCATGAAAACAATAGTCTGTTACGTGGTTTGCGTTGGTAGTAACATAAACATTTTGACGATAAAATTCTGCTTTTTGTCAAGTTTAAGCCGTTTTCATCATGCTATAGCCTACTTAAAAATAACGAGGTAAATAAGTTGTTCACATAAAGCTAAACTGTCACTTGTGACCTTCCGTACTATAAGTTTGCTTCCTGTAAGATGAATTCACGGATATGTCACTTGTCAATCAACACCTTTCTATCATTTTAAAAGTACTTTTTTTCAGCGCAGAAAGTTTGTTTCAAAATACATTAAATAAACTTTATAATTTCTAATTTTCTTAAATTAATTTTTATAAAAGTCATAATTAATTATTTTTTTCATTTTAAACGGAGACTTTCACTTTGTAAACAAAAGTTTTAAAAAATGGCTGATGATTGATTTTCTGTCAATTTTTTGCTGATCAAAAAAAATACAAGATTTTGGAAGTGCTAGAAATTATTAAAAAATGTAAAAGAAATAATTGATTTTCTGTCAATTTTTTGCTGATCAAAAAAAATACAAGATTATTAGCGAAAATTTTGGAAGTGCTAGAAATTATTAAAAAATGTAAAAAAAATAATAAAAAAATACTGTGATCTTTCCTCTTGATAATAACATAAACATTTAGATGATAAAAAATTATTTTCATCAAGTTTAAAACCGTTATTATCCTGCTATGCTCATTTTCCAGCAGTCTGTACCTAAATTAATATTATGAGAAAATTTCCATTTGGTGTAAATTTGCATGCATGGTCATTTGCAGATTAGGACCTGCACATAGTTTGCACTAAAAATTTCCTGAATACTTACATTTAGGTGTAACTGCACATGCTTCATTCGAAAAAGACTTGATAAATTTGATAAAATCTACTATTTTAAAGTTATCAACAGTAAAAGTTTAGATTCATTCACGCCATTGGTGGCAGCCATTACTGGCTTTATTTGCATACATTTGTTGCAGAAAGCTAAGAACAGAAGAATGTAGTTAACGGCCTATCTTACTTGTCGCAATCACTGCACCAGAGAACTATATTGCGTGCACAATAATCAAGACAAGTGAGTATTTCACTCGTAGCTATTCGGCAGCAAATGTATGCAAACAACACCAGTAATAGATGCTGCGACATGAAGGAATCTGAAATTTTACTGCTGATAATTCCAAAACGGTAGATTTTGTCAAATTTATCAGGTTATTTTCAAATGAAGCATGTGTAGAGGACCATGGTGTGTGAGGATTTGAAGAGATATCTCTGGGTTAAGATTTCCTGCTAGCCGGTCCAGCTACATAGGAATGTTGGACTATAATTAAGTCCAAAGAAAACAAACAAGACCGATATACATGGGTAAACAAATATATATTACTACACAAAGATATGAAACGTTACATAGTGTTTGTATGGAGAAATTATGTGTGTGTGTTGTGTTGAGTGTCCGTACGTACGTGTATTGTTCTTAGCGTGTTCCCAGAATTTGGGAAACGCTGTATCTGTGAGATGTCACATATTGGCCTAAGTGAAAAAGAAATAGTTTTTACTTGGTCTTCGCACGAGGTAGCGGCCCAAGGCCTGGGTCGAAAAAGAGAGATATTACCTCATCTCCACGCGAGATGGCAGCCCAAGGACTGAGTCGGAAAAGAGAGAGAGGCGAAAGGTCGGCCAGTATTTATACTCGTGGGAGAGAGACCCCTGTTGAAGGATTTAAGGAAACTGAGGAGGAGCTAACTCTGACACATGTACATTTACACCTAACTGTAAGTATTTGACAAATTTTTAATGCAAACTGTGTACTGGTACTAATCTGCAAATTACCCGCATGCTTATTTCGAAAATAGGAGTAAAAAATTGAGGAAATCGACTGTTTAAGAGTTATCAACAATAAAAGTTTGAACTCATTCTCGTCGGGCCTGTCCTCCATTACTGGTGTTGCTT
This sequence comes from Acanthosepion esculentum, assembly GCA_964036315.1. Classification (NCBI taxonomy): domain Eukaryota; kingdom Metazoa; phylum Mollusca; class Cephalopoda; order Sepiida; family Sepiidae; genus Acanthosepion; species Acanthosepion esculentum. Next base: position 69,285,497 of record OZ038517.1, on the reverse strand, counting down.
CTTACATACATTTGCCTTGACTAGTCATACGCAGAAGCTTATTTAGTTAATGGCCTTTTTACTCATTTTCCTGTCTTCTTTACTCGTCTCAATTACTGCACAAAACCAAAAGAAATCTTTAGACACTTTTGAAAGTGAAGCTGTCATTGAATTTTTTTTTTGATTTGTTTAGAAAAGCAATGACAAGTGTTGTTTTTTGTATTGGAGCTGTAATAATAAAGAATTCTTGTTTTAAATACTAAAACAAATTTTAATTTACAAGTTTACATATTCCACATTGAAAACATATTTTACGGTAATATTTTATTTTTTTAAATAATCATACTGTTTTTAAATTTTGCACAAAGTTTGTGCATTGCGTGCACAATAAGCAAGACAAGTGAATCTTCTGCACATCACTAGTCGAGACAAGCATAAGTAAACAATGCCAGTCATGGCAGCTGAGCTGTAGCCACGGTGGGAATAATGCCAAAATAAAAAAAATACTTTGGTCATTCCTAGTTTTAATAATAATAACAAACATTTAGATGATAAAATTTAATTTTCATCAAGTTTAAAGCCGTTTTTATCATGCTATGCTCTTTTTTTAGTGAGTTCATGAAGCTACCTAAGTAAAACTATATTAATCATATATTTTAAAGCAGGTATGTTCGATAATTCCGCAAAAAAACAGCATAGCATGATGAAAAAAGGCCCCAATCTTAATAAAAACTGTTTTATTATAAAAAAAAAAATCTTTGTTATTAATAAGAGGAAAAAAATTATTTTTTTAAATTATTTTATTCCTTTCTAACATGTTCGAAATTTTGGTTGAAAATATTGTCTTCCTTTTTTTTAAATCAGCAGTCGTGCAATATTTAGCCTTAGTTGTTTTTTTTTTTTTGCACTTTTTCATTAATTTAGAAATTCTTGCAAAAATCAAACAATTCTCAGATTTTAATGAAACTTTCAGAACTTATTCAAAAATGAATGCAGTTATTTTAGAAATCTCTCTCTTTTAGAAAGTCATACTAAAAATAATTTTGTTTACATCTGTTACACCCCCCCCACTTCACTTAATTTTATGAAAACTCAAACTCAGATATGTGTATCTCAAGTATGTGTATTTTTGTAATTTTTGTAATTAAATGCAGAAGACTTTGAAGAATATAAATCATTTTTTTTTGTAAATTGAGGAGCATTTGTACCCAATATTTAGCTCTGAATTGTAAAATACAACTAAGACATTATTTAATTAAAATAAAAGACATTATTTAATTAAAAAAAGCTTTTAATGGCTTTTATCAATAATATATATTAAGGACATTATTGTCTGAAACCAAAATATTTTTCTGATGAAAAATTATTTTTTATAAGAATTTTTTTTTTTTTTTTTTTGTCAGTTTTAAATACAAAATATGATAAAGTTTTTAAATAATTTAAAATTAAGTTTGGAATATGTGTATCTCTGGCAATTCTCTTGTTAAAAGATCTATATTTACAGATCTTAAATTTGAAAGTTTATTTCAATTTGTGTAGTGTTTCTATTTTTACAATCGTTTTATAATATGCCAAAAAATGTATTAAAAACATTTCCGGCAAAACTATGGAGGCACAATTCAGAAATAATGTCCTGAGTTTTAAGAGTTGTTTCTCCTGATAGCGAGGATCCGACCTCATAAATTGCATTTATTTCATGTCAAATTTTCTGACTGAAACATCATCATCGCATTTTCAAAATTTTTCTTTTTATTGTTTTACATATTTCACTAAATATTTTACTTTTATTTCTTTAAATATAATCAGTTTTTTCTTTTTCAGTAAGAGATGTACTGCAATTATTAATTTTTTATATTTTAGGCTCAATTTTATGGATGGAAACAGTGTAGGCTTTGGACATATCTTTGTTAAAAACATACCTGAAAAAAATCAATAAAATATTAGACGTGTGAAAGTATTTAATTTTTAAGAATTACTTACAGCAAGCTTATTTTTTTTAAAATTAATTGAAATAAAATATAGTTAAATTTGTAAAACAAAGATTCAACACTACTGTTTTACTTTTAAATCTTACATTAAAGAAGCAAACATTTCTCCAGTAATTAATTTAATTGCTATTTTGAAAGAGAGTAAAAACAAGATACATTGAGATTTGGGCTTTGAAAATCAATTCTGTTTACATTTCAAGTTATATTTTTATTTGAAAATAAAAAAATTGCTAGATAAAAAGTAAGAGAGATAGACATTAATTACAATCAACATTAATTGTACTGAATATTTGTTTTACAAATTTAACTATATTTTATTTAAGGTGTGGAATATTCCACGACAGCCAGTTTACCCTCCACTGCGAAATGCACTCTTCCTGTTGTAATTTTCACCACCATCATACTTACAAATATATAACAAGCATTCATTGGTTAATCACCTTCAATCTAGCTTGCTGATAGGTCAGTTTCGACCAATCAAATAGCTTGCATGCGACAGGTCTGTTTTGGTGCCAACTAAGTGTGATCCTGTCACGTGACACAACATACTATAAAAAACCAAACACAAGTGATTCTCGCCCCCTCTCTTATGTCACGCTCCCTCTTGTTTCTCTCTTGCGTCTCAACTCCGCTGCCAAAATGTGACCCTTAAAGAACTCCTGTCTTGACTAATGCAGTCAGACATAAAAGAACTTTACAACTAATCATGCAAGTATAATTCTGAACTATTACCAACTTGTACAATACACAATTCCAAACATTCAACACATACTCATTCTTCTAAACTACAATTTAATAGTTAATTTTACCCTTATGAGCTTAGGTACAAATATTACCTGGTCTAAGAGACACAACTCTGTCTAACCTTTCAGTTTGCATGCATGTACATCAAATACTTAATAAATTCAATTGTAATGTTTTGAATCATTATTTTTGTCTTTTATTAATTGTTGTGGATGGAAGATTATTGAACACGCACAATTTTAAGCCTTCTGATCATTCTAAAAACCTTCTGATATCTCTTAACATCTTCACACAACCGCAACAAAGGGTCTTTTTGAATAAAAAATATGGGGATGCTCAGCCCCCTAATCCCCCCCCTCTCAAACACAGGATTGGTAGTGTGGTATTTTCCATAAGATGGCTGAAAAACATAAATAAATTGTCAATAATAAACTATTATTCAAAGATTTTCTGAGTAACACCAGTTATATCCACTACAGTAAGTTTTAAAAACTATATACTTTCAAAAGTCTAATATTTTATTGATTTTTCGGGGGGGGGGGGGTAACAAAGATATGTCCAAAACCTGCACTGTTTCTGTCCTTAAAATTGAATCTAAAAAAGAAAATAATGAATAATTGCTGTACATCTCTCACTGAAAAACTAATTATATTTAAAAAATGAAATTGAAGCATATTTAGTGAAATTGGATGTAAAAAGAACATAAAAAATTTTGAAAATGCTACGATGATGGTCACTCAAATAATTTGATACGTGCTAACCAGAATGAAAGTAAAGCAATGTCTTAATGCTTTTTTCTCTTAAAATATATGACCTATTATTTCTGAACTGTGCATCCATAGTTTTGGAGAAAACGTTTTTAATACATATTTCTGCATATTAAAAAATATTTTTGTATCGCAGATTGTAATAAGTTTTCAAATTTATGATCTGGAAAAATAAATCTTTTTAATTAGCATTTCCAAAAAGACATGGATTGAAACTTAATTTTAAAATATTTAACAACTTTATCACATTTTGTATTTAAAATTGAAAAAAAGGAAAGCAATTCTTATAAAAATTCATTTTTCATTGGAAAAATATTTTGGCTTCAGACAGTCCTTAACATATATTATATATTATTGATAAAATCCATTAAACGCTTTTCTAATTAAATAATTTCTTAGATTTATTGGGTTTTGTATTTTACAATCAGAACTAAATTTGGGTTAGCTAGGCATTTTTTGATTTACAAAAAAAAAATCAATGATTTATATTCTTCAAAGTCTTCCGCTTTTAACTAATATAATTAGTAAAGGGCCCGGCTAGAATTTTAACTTTTCATAAAATTAAGTAAGGGGGTGGGGGGGGGGGTAACAGATGTAAAAAAAAATTTTTTTCTCATGACTTTCTAAAAAAATTTCATTCATTTTTTAATAAGTTCTGAAAGTTTTATTAAAATCCGACAATTATTTGATTTTTGAAAGAATTTCGATTTTTGTTTTTAAATTGAAATAAATGCCAAAAAATTAATGGTAAATATTATGTGACTGCTGCTAACATAAAAAAAAAATTTAACCAAAACTTCGAACGTGCTAGAAAGGATGAAAAAATAATTAAAAACTACTTTGGTCTTTCCTCTTCATAATAAACATTTTGATGATACGATTGTTTTTATTAAGTTTGAGCCCTTTTTTCTTTATGCTGTGCTGTTTTTTGTTGGGGGAGGTGAATTAGTGAAGACGCCTACATGAAAATAGTTTCTTTTTATTTTGTTTTATGTTTAAATTATTCTCTTTTGTGAGTTACATATTTTGTCAAATTAAGTAAACTGTTTGAAAGGCAACTTTTTAATTTTAAACCTATTGTTTAATTAAATTATTATTTTAGTTTATTTCATGTCCATTTGAAATTAACTGTCACATTTTATAATATTTTCAAGAGTCAATTTCTTATTACAGAAGAATATATGCTCCAGCGGAAAAACATTGTTTCTAATGCATTTTAGTATATGAACTGAATTGAATATGAAGAAAAGAGGTCTAGATTTCATAACTGGATATGGATATACAATTGAAAGTTTTGCAGGACTACAAAAGAAAGACATACCTTTTTTAATTATTACATTATTATCTCTTATGACTAATATTACTTCAAAGCATATCACTTCTCTAGTGGGATATTAATACATGAACTGAATTCAATATAAAGAGGTCTGCATTTCATAACTGGATGTGGATATACAATTGAAACTTTCCCAGGACAACAAATGAAAGATATAGCATTTATTTATTACATTAATTATCTGTTGTGACTGATATTACTCTAAAGCCTATCTCTTCTAGAACAATTATTACATATTCAACTATGTCAAATAAATTCTCAGCTTTAAGACATTTAGTTGGTATAATATGCACAACATTCTTGTATTGTGAGAAATACACTGCTAAGCATGAAAGCATTGTTGCTGACTTGTTGCTGTTGTTAGTAAAGCCAACAACATTACCACATTTATAATCAAAATAAGGTTTCAGGCAAATTTCATCTACAAGTCAAGATACTATGTCTTTTTTTCTCTAGTAACTTATTTTTAAAATAGATAAGGAAATTGTTATGTTGCTCAACTATAGGTATCATATAGGTTAATAAGGTTAGTCTTCTGATGGTTGAATATCTTGAATATGCACAAAAGAGGTGAAGATTTTAAAACTGGTTGTGTATATACAATTGAAAGTTTTGTAGGACTACAAATGAAAAGATAGCCTTCTTATTTATGACATTAATTATCTGTTGTGACTGATATTACTCTAAAGCCTATCTCTTCTAGACCAATTCTTACATATTCAACTATGTCAAATAAATTGTCAGCTTTGTACTTTTAGTTAGTATAATATGCACAACATTCTTGTATCATGAGAATACACTGCTAAGCATGAAAGCAAAAACACTTGATGGTGGGGGTCTTAACCAGAGATCTTCTCATTGACAATGATGAAAATGATGGTTTGTTTTTATTGGGCCGATCAACTATCAGTTGTCATATTTGTGATGTTGCTGACAGCCCCAAGAAGAGGGTCATAGCAAAGGATCTTCTCTTCTTGTTGGCACTGATGGAAACATTTATTGTAATTTCACAATAATAAATAAACCAATAATAAAGGTTCGGCAGAGACGATAGGATTTTGTTGAATTTATTAAATAAAAAAAACGAGAAGTTTCATATCATTTTCGCGTACGACCTTTTTAAAAAGTATTTTATTTTATTTTTCATTTTAGAAACGTTCAGATTATTTTTGGTATGGATGTACAAAAAATAATTCTGACTATTATACAATATCGGAGGAGTTTATGATATTCTAATTTTATATTTCCCGTTTAATAAAAATACAATTAAGTTTAAAAGAGTACATAAAAATATTTTTAAACTACTGCTTATATAAGGTTAAATTTTAACTATGTTTAAAACTAAATTTTCTTTGTTAAAGAAAATTTAGTTTTAAACATAAACAACAAATTCTTGATTATAGCACTGCTGGTCTTCCGTACTTACTTCTTTAGGATTTATTTATATTTTTTTCCCGTGATCTTTCATACAGGAGTAGACCGACTGTTGGTAGAAAAAATACTTTACATCGTAAAAGTATCTTTCTACCAACTATTATCTTCCTTTTGTTTTAAAAAGATGACCATTACTTTTGTAAAATCCAGTTAATTAATCCTTAAAAGATGGTAAATGTTTATTTTAGCACCCGAGCGTCATTCACTGCTGAACTATTTTCTTTCAGAAATTAGTACGCATTTCCGTTCCGTAAAGAAAGCGACTTTCTTTTCTTTTGTACTTAATTTAAGAAGAAAGTTAACTTTCAAATATATGTAAACATCGACAAATAAAAGAATAACAAAAGAAAACCCTAATTTGAAAGTTAACTTTCTTCTTAAATTAAGTACAAAAAAAAATTCTACACGGACTTTCCTGTAAAGGTAGTAATTAGGCTCAAATTGTATACGTTTACCAACAAAATTCAGCAGTGAATTAATTACAGTGTAACCCGGATATAAGAGAAACCCGGATATATGATAGATTTTATCTGGTCCCAAATTAGAGCCTGTGTTAATGTATATATAATAGACCAAACCCGGATATAAGATACTTCTTCACCGGTCCCGATAACTCTCTTATATCCGGGTTACACTGTATCAATAAGCCGGTAATGGCTGACAAAAGACGAGGAAAGAGTCCGATTTTTTTCGGGTCGTTAACATCCCAAAAAGTAAGTTTCTTCAATATCTAATTGTTGATTTGAGTTCAGCATATACATTTGCATGGAAATAAGCCAATTTTTGAAAAATTTGAAGGGATATTAGCGCTCGGGTGTTAAAATAAAACAGTTACCTAAATAAAAGACTTTGAAATACATCTCTAGGATAAATATTGGATTTTAAAGAAAATTTTTAATTTCTTTTTTACATTTTTTTCGTATAGAATGGAGGATCGTTGTGTTGATGAGTGACGAAAAAAAGTATTATTAATTAAACCTTTAAAAATGCCTAAAAAGTTTATTTGTATGCAGAAATTATTTTTTCTTTTAATTTAGATTAGCTTTTAGACCGTATCTTTCAAATAAAACCGAAATTTATGTTCAAAGAGTTAAAATATTTAAAAAGGTATTCGTTTTTTTTTTTGTTTTTTTTAGAAAGTCTGTGCCCCTACCTGAAGCTAAGTAATGATAATTCTTCATTTAAAAGTTGCGACATAAAATGCATTCGTTTTGTTCATTCATCAAAATAATAAATTGGAAAGAAATATTATTTAATGAATGGGAAAACAGAATGATAATGTAAAAATTTAATGGAAAAAAAAGATACGAAAATATTGTAATTTCTTGTTTGTTTTTTTTTTATTGTCTGTAACCGAACGTGAACTCTTTTTAAGACAAGGAACAAATTTATCTTTTACACCGGTTGCTGATCTTCTTTGCTTTCTTTCCAATTTGTGTTTCAAACCTATATCTTCTATTTTCAAGTTCTTAAATGTTTTAATTAGACTTTATTTGAACATAAGTAGTTTTATTGTTTAATTTAATAATGAAATATTCTGAGGGTTAAGAAAGAAACATCAACAAATCGAACAACAACAAATTTTAATCTTTTTGTTTTTTTGTATGAAAAAAGTTCAGATTCACCCTGAAAAGGTGAGAAGAACCAGTTTAATATTTTCGATTATCGTACAGTAAAACATATTTTGGGCTTGACTTTTGTTTCCTGTGCCGACAGCCCAGAAGGAAGACTGCAACTTGAATAAAAAATATTTTTTTAAAAGTAAGAAGACTCACTAAAAAAATAATGGAATTGTTTGACGATTACTTCGTTTGACTGAGTAATTCTTGGGAAAATATTGCAATCAATTCTTGTCCAAATAGTAAGTTTGTTTTGTTTGACTTATAAATAAAAAAATAATAATAGACTCAAAAATGATTCTATTTAAACAAAAAACTATAAATAATTTGTAACGTAGCATTTTTTGACTATTGATTCAGTAGTAGAGCAGCCTTTCCTCCATCATTGACCCCCTCGGCTTTCTGTATTACTCCATTTACCCCCTACTCCCATACAAAAAATTCATAGCCATCATAAAGCATTGATGTACAATTTCGTGACTAAATGAATGAATGATTTTTTCATTCAAAATACTAAGGGTTTTTTTTAGTCAAAATACTGTGACTAAAAAAAAAAATACTAAGTGACACTCAAAATACTGATTTCTTATTTAGTACTAATCTACTAATTTTTTAGTATAAGTTAGTACTCTGTATAAAATTCAGTATTTTTATTAACGTTTGTAGTCATTAATAAAAAAATTATTCATTTTATCCGCTGTATTAGTAGATCTACAAATTAATGCTAATCATAAACATTCATTCAAAAAAAAAATTTTTTTTGAATGAATGATTATGATTAGTACTGACTAATTTGTGACTAAAAATTGTGCAAATTAGTCATTAGTAAAAATACCAAAACAGAAATAAAAAATACTGACAAATACTAAAAATTAATAAAAATTCAGTATTCTGATCAAAAAATTAGTAATCCATCATTCATTTGTACATCAATGTCATAAAGTGACAGAATAACAAGAAGGTCAGAAAGAACCTTTTTATTGTTTAGGACTTTAGGTTTTGTATAAAAATAGTATTATACATTTGTATAAAAAAAAGAAGAAAATCAAAAACCTTTTCTAAATAGAAAATTATGAAGTTAATTTGTATTACAAAAAATAATGACCAGAAACACCAGAAGCATTATCAGTGGGAACACTGCTGATTCATTGAGTCAATCAGTTTGTTTATGCGAGGAGCTGTTTCTGATGATGCTACTCTAATATCATCATCGGCTTTCAGGCGGTTTCTGGCCTTTGTCTTTATTGCTACTAAACTTGAGAACCCTGATTCACATAAGTACGTAGTGACAAAAGGAACAAGCACTTAGAAGGCACGCTGAGTAAGAAGTGGGAATGAATCTGAGTTTTATCCAAAAATTAACACCAATTTTTTCAAATTCTTCTCTAAGAGTAGCAGAAGATTGAAGATCAACCAGTTCATCTTTTACTGGGCTATCATCTTTTATTTCTGACAGTTCAGTGGCAAAAGGTCTTATTATCCATCTCTCTGTTGGAATCGTGTCTTTTGAAAAGTAGCCAGTGAAGTGATTCTTCAAGATATTCAAATGGTCTGTGATGTCTTCATTTATCCCAGGTAACACTCCAGGACTTTCACTAATGACCTCATCCAAATTTGGGAAATTTGCAAAGTTGCTTTGGTGAACTCTCCATGCCCATAAGTCCAGCTTTGTCTGCAATGCTGTCATCTTTTCACTTGCTTCAACAATGGTTACTGATGTTACTTGGAGTTGTTTGTTAACTTGGTTAAGATGGGTAAATATATCTGACAGGTACCCCAAACAGGCAATGAACTTGGGATCAGCAAAAGTTTCACACAGTTTTGAATTCCGGTCATGAAGAAACATTTCTACCTCACTACGGAGCTCAAACACATGACTTAAAATAAGTCCACATGAAAGCCACCTTACTTCAGCATGCAGTAAAAGAATGGAATGCTCAGAGCCCATCTCATCACAAAAAGCTTTGAACAAACGGTGATTCAATGCTCAGGACCAAATGAAGTTAACAGCCTCAACAATTTTCAGATTTTCAGGAAGAGTTTTTGCAGCTAATGCATGTCTGTGAAGAAAACAATGTGTTGTTATTACATGGGATGCCTTTTGCTTCACAAGTGCAGTGAAGCCTGATCTCACTCCCATCATGGCTGGAGCTCCGTCAGTACAGATTGAGCCAACAATGTCCCACGTGAGATTGTTCTTGTCAAAGAAGTCTTGTATTTTCTGCATTATATCAGTAGCCTTTGTGGTTTGCTGGAGAGGTTCACAAAAGAGAAATTCATTTTTTAGTTCTTTTCCACATATGTAACGGACAAAAAAAGAAGTTGTGAAAAATTGGCTACATCACAGGTTTCGTCAAGTTGCAAAGATATTTTTTGCTGGGCTAGATTTGATTTGTTCAATAACTTGAGACAAATATCTTGAGACATTTCACTAATACGCCGATGGATTGTATCCTTAGAAAGGGGAATGGCTTGAATCATCTGCTTTGCTTTAATCCCACATGTTCAACCATGTCTAAGGCACAAGGTTTAATCAGCTTCTCGGCAATGTCATGAGGTTTCTTGGCCTTTGCTATTCGCAGCGCTACATTATAGGAAGCTGCAAGCATTGGTTTCTTCTCAGATACAAAGCCAAGTTTGGGCAGTGTACCTGCAGCCCTAAACCTAGCTCTCTTTGACTCAAATGTAGCACGGTCATCGGATGCATGGACAGGATGTGAAACTTCCAGATGCTGTTTCAGTATTGAAGGTTTCAGTGACCCATTTCCAAGAACTTTTAAGCACAGCAGACACTGAGGCTTCTCCACACCATCCACAACAACGAAGTCAAAGCCATATTGTACATATGAATCCAGGTATGTACGTTTCTTGGACATGATAGAATCTGAAAAGAAATAATTATGAATTAGTCATGTGACTAATTCTCCATTCGCTGAAAACATATCCAGAATATTGCCAGCCATGACTGATTCTTCAGTTAACCGTAACACTCTCTGTGGATTTTATCAATGCCAGGCCAGTTCTCATCAAAGCTCTCAATCAATGTTTACTTTTAATTTAATGAAATATCATAATAAATGCCTACAAACTTATAGTCTTACTCTCAGGACATATAATACTAATATACTTACATAGCAGCAGTAATATACAGCAATGAGAGAATCGAATCTGCTCCAGGTCACTGCCAGAGGTCAACTGAAATTCGGAACAGTGGTGTTACTGGGGGGTGAACAGTGAGCATGCCCAAACAGGACTGAATAAGAGATTCCATTCTCCCTCCCCCCACACACTTTCTTCTCTCTCTCTCTCTCTCACTCACTCACTCACTCATATATTTTACAAAATTAAATTTAATTGTATTATTTACCCCCGACTATATAATTTTTTGCCCCTGGAACCTCTGCAGTCGAGAATAATTTCTTCCTCAATTATTTATCTGTTAACCATTTTTAACAACAATAATAAAAAATGTTCTCCTATATTTGATGGTGCTTTCTGAAATATCATTTTATAAACTAAAAAATATAGGTACCTCCATGGGATTGCTAAAAAAAAAAAGAGTATAGCATGATGAAAAAGACACCAAACTTGACGAAAACAAAATTTTATTGTAAATATCTATGTTATTATTAAGAGGAAAGATCAAACTTTATTTTAATTATTTGAAAAAAAATTTTCCTTCTTTTTAGAACATTCTGAATTTTCATTTAAAAATCCTTGTTTCTCTTTGTATCACCAGAACCAGTAAAATAACATATACAATTTCTAGCACTTTTTTTTTTGTATGACACATTAAGTTAGAAAATCTTGCAAAATAAAAATAATTATCAGATGTCAATGAAACTTTCAGAAACTATTCACAGATGATCGAAATTAAAAATATGTTTTTTTTTTTTATTAAAGTCATGGCAGAAATATTTTTTTTAATATTTATTACCCACACCCAATAACTAATTTTATAAAAACTCTAGAAATAATTCGATCAAGTCCACTCTAGTAATTACAGTAGTTAAAAGCACAAGGCTTTGAGGAATGCAAATCATGTTCTTTTTTTGTTTGTTTTTAATTGGACCCCCCCCCAACACACACACACACACCTGAAAATCCGCTCTGAATTGTAACATACAAAACTCAATAAAACAAAGTTATTATTTAATTTCAAATGCTTTTATTTGCTTTTATGAATATGGACAATGTTTTCTGAAAGCAAAAACTTTTTCAATGAAAAATGAATTTTTAATACAATTATTTGTTATTTCTTTAATTATAATAGATTTTTACATTTAAGTTGTTAAAATATTATAAAATTAGTTAAAAGCCGCATCAGGTTTCATAAGTGTCCTTATGAGATAGATCTTTTTTTAGTGCGTTGTAAATTGTATTGTTTTGACAAATCAGAAGACCCGCAGTAATTAAGAAATGTAATTTTGGGCTTATAATCAGGCTGTAATTATAAAGTACAGAAGACCAACCAGAATACAATTAAGTTGTGTTATTTGAGTTAAGCATTGATCTCCGCTGTTAAGGCCTTTACTTTTGCGAAACACGTGTGGAGAAGTTAATTTGATTTTTCAATTTCAACTGAGAAGGGTACCTACAAGTATCAATATCATCTTATGAAATTTATATGACTTATTTTTATATTAATCTCAGTTATGACATTTTTCCATAAATGAAATATCAAAATTAATAATAAAATGAATGGAAATACAAATAACAGTAAAATGTAATAAATGTACATAAAATTATAGTATTTTATGTACACTTCTGATAAAATTTCATAAGAAAGGTACCTATAAATTAATTAGATACCTTTCTTATGAAATTTAATCTCATTCATAACAATCTTATTTTAATTTCTTTATAATATATTTTCCATAAAGCATCGTAAACGTAAAGGTGAAAGCTAAGTACAAAGAAAAAAATTAAAGCACTGAAAGTTTTCCTTAAAAATAACGAAGTAAATAATTTGTTCATTAAAATCTAAATAATTTCACTTCTCTCCTTCCATAGAATGAATTATCTTCACGTAAGCTGTCAATACATCATGAAATTGTCAAGTGACGCAAAATGTTATGACCTGCTTTGTTTTATTTTCAAACTGCATCTTTTCGGCGCAGAAACTAAGTAATGCTTGTTTCAAAATATTTTAAATAAACATTATAATTTCTGATTTTCTTAAAATAAGTTTTGAAAAAATGATAATTGATTTTTAAAAGAATTTCAAACTGAGATTTTTTCCTTTGATTTTTCTATTACATGGTAACGGACAGCTTGTCATTTCTGAAAGCTATGTTATGAATTAGACTTTTAAAAAAAAAAATTCAATAAATCAGACGATAATGTAGCTACTTTTCTCTAGATGTCATTGTGGTGCTGTTTTTGTAGGTTTTGCCAATTTCACTTAATTCTTATTCAGCATTGTAGAATTCTTTGCAAGGTTTGTCCCAGAAATTTATCAGGTTAGATTAAGGGCTGAAGTATGAGATACAAAACCCTATCAAGCTGGAGCAACTTATCAAATGGGTGGATATTTCAGCAAGTAAAAGCTTTCATTTTCTTTTTATTATCTTGTTTTAATAACATTTACATATTGTTTACACTTTCTCACTAAGTATTGTAATGAAGCAAATACAGAAGTCCATACTGAAAAGGGGGGGCAGAATTCTATTCTGATAACAGGGGAAGAAAGAAAAAAAATTGCCTAAAATTTGAAACTGGGTGTGGGTGGGGTCACAGAATTCCCTAAAAACCTGAAACAGAATTAAGTTTGAAACATAAGATTTATCATATTACAAAATACACTGCCATCAATTTGTTGGCATCCTTGTCGATTAAGCTCCAAAGAATTATAAAAGCAATGTTGTTTTTCTTTTGGTGATGGTAGTAGGAAGGGGGACTAAAAATTTCATCTTTTTGTTTGATACTTTCTTTTTCTTCTCACACATAGTGACGGAGGTGGGGTCAAATTGTCATTTCAGAAACCCAAATTTTACAAAATAAACTTTCTTCCAAAATGCTATTTAATATTTTCAATAAAGGGACCAAAAGATAATGTAGCTTTTTTTTTTCTCTCGATGACATTGAGGTCCTACTTTTCTGTTGGTCTTTCCAATTTCACTTAATTCTTTTATTGAACTGTCAAATTCTTTGCAAGGGTTGTCACAGAAAATCTCAAATTAAATTAAGAGCAGAAGTATCAGGTAGAAAATCCTATCAAGCTGCAGCAACTTAACCTGTCGTGGGATATTCCAACAAGTAAAATTTCTCATTTTACTTTTATTGTCTTAATAAGCTTTTATATATTGTTACACTTTCTCGTGAAGTATTGTAATGAAACAAAAACAGAAATCCATACTGAAAACTGGGGGGGGGGGACTTCTATATTGAAAAATGAAAAAGCCGAAATTCCCTAAAACTTGAAACAGAAATAAGGAAATTTGCAAAGGAAAATTCTTCCATCTAAAATTGTCAGATGCTAATAGTTCAATATTGAATTGTAGTTGTTGAAAAAGTAAAAAACTACTATTTTTGGTTAAAAGGCAGTCATAAATTGTTTAAAATGTCTTTGTTCATTTTGAAGGTGGAAAAATATTATTCATTTCAGGGCAATTTTGTAAAGTTTCTTCAGGAAAAATTTCTGAGAGAAATATTTTTTAATTCCCCTAGGACTTCTGCCTATAACTAATATAAACATGAAGTAATACAAAAAATATATATAAATAGTGGTTATCATGATTCTGCAGAGATTTGCAGTAAGAAGTGCTAGTAGACTTGAGTTTTTAGGTACTTTGGTTTTATAGTCTTACTTACGAAATACTTACTGATGAAATATTAGAAAATTCCAAATAAATTTTAAATAGTTATTGCCCTTTTTCTGACAATGTCATGTATGGGCACCCATATTTACAAAAGTGGGCAGGTTTATACACACACAAAAAATTCAAAACTCTTTTTAAAAAACTGCACTTGCTGAATTGTATTAAGCTTTTCAATCTTTGATTAGTAAATACAGTTTTAACTTAATACAATATCACCTAACTGATGCAAATTAATACAGAACTTTAACAGATATAAACTGTATTCAAATTAAAATGTTTCAATAATGAAGACAAATGTAAAATTTCACTGTTTACCAAAAGAATTTCACTGTGAAAGGAAACTCAAATTTCTTATATGAATTTGTGGTCCCCCTTTAATCAAGAAATATAATTTAATTTCAAAATTAATCATCAAAATCCTTTGGTCTTTCATCTTAATGAGTTTTTTCCATTTCACATAATATATAATTAAATCATAGCACATTAACTGTGCAAATTCTTTCATTATTCCTGTGTTTTTTTCCAGTTGTTTACTATTAGTTTAAGAAATAAAAGGCGGTATTAACAAAAGGTCTTCCCTTCTCCTTGGCACTGATGAAAATGATGCTTGGTTTTTAGTGGGCAGAGATGCCTGCAGCAGATGGTGTCTGCTCTGAATGCAGATCCATATTAGAAGCATTGGCATTGCACTCAATTTGCAAGTTGGTGTTTGACATTTTGCACTGAATATTTTTCATGTTTTCTGCTTCTATTTTTGTATCAATAGATGTAATGCTATTAAATATTTTGAAGTTAAAATAAATCTTCTCTTCAAATATTTCATACACATATTTATAATTGCCTCAGTTTAAATAAAAAAAATATTTTTCAAAGTAATATATAATTAATTCAAGCAAACAATTATGAAAATTATTTCATTTTTACTATTAGTTTAATAAATACTTCACTTGCTTTTCCAGATCCATTTTCATCTCTTTGCTTTGTGCATGGCTGATTGTTCCCTGTAGAGGGACTCAGCAAAGGCTCCTCCCCTTCTAGGCTCTGAGGGAAATACTACTTTGTTTTTAATGGGCAGAAATATGTTGAAGCAATCATGTTTCACTGCAAAATGTTTGATCTTCAGAAGTGATGACAGCTGCTGCTGCTGCATTGTGGAAATAATAATTACATGTATCTCTCATAATATAGACTGCTTTCGTATATTAGTCACTGCCCCTATTAATATATTATTTATACCTTTTTTATTCACAGATGTTTTGGTTGTACAAAAACTGCATTGGTTATTATTGAGAATTTCAAGGAAGAAAAGGACATTTTACTTTTCATGAAACCACAGACAAATATATACTACATTACTCACATGTCAGTGATATATCTACGTTGTGAAAAGAATGATAACTTTCTCTGGCAAGAAAAAATGTACTTTAAAATGTGTCGTTTATTTTTATTAAAAAAAAAGCACATTTTGTTTTATGTATGTATAAACAGGAAAGATAAGCCATATTCATGTGACATCTACTAAAATGTTGTAGAGTTGGACATAATAGGCCAGATGGAAACACATATTACGAAAAAAACATATTCTTGTGAAGTTTGTGGATCTACATTTTTATGTAAGCGAAATTTAGTCCTTCATATGCGTACACACACAGGAGAGAAACCATATTCTTGTAAAGCTTGTGGCTCTGCATTTTCACAGAAGTCTCACTTAGTGACACATACTCGTACACATACTGGGGAGAAACCATATTCTTGTGAAATCTGTGGATCTGCATTTTCACAGAAGTCTCATTTAGTGCCACATATGAATACACACACTGGAGAGAAACCATATTCTTGTGAAATTTGTGGATCTACATTTTTATGGAAGTCGAATTTTGTGAGACATATGCGTACTCACACTGGGGAAAAACCATATTCTTGTGAAGTTTGTGGAACTGCATTTTTACAGAAGCCAGATTTGGTCAGACATATGCATACACATACTGGAGAGAAATCATATTCTTGTGAAGTTTGTGGATCTGCATTTTCACGGAAGCATGATTTAGTGAGACATATGCGTACACACACTGGAGAAAAACCATATTCTTGTGAAGTTTGTGGATCTGCATTTTCACAGAAGGCACATCTAGTGATACATATGTGTACACACACTGGCGAGAAACCATGTTCTTGTGAAGTCTGTGGATCTGCATTTTTGTGGAAGTCTCATTTAATCAGTCATATGCGTACACACACTGGAGAGAAACCATATTCTTGCGAAGTTTGTGGATCTGCATTTTCACGGAAGTATGATTTAGTGACACATATGCGTACCCACACTGGAAAGCAACCACATTCTTGTGAAGTTTGTGGATCTGCATTTTTATGGAAGTCACATTTACTCAGGCATATGCGTACACACACTGGAGAGAAACCATATTCTTGTGAAGTGTGTAGATCTGCATTCTCACGGAAGTATGATTTAGAGACACATATGCGTACCCACACTGGAGATAAACTATATTCTTGTGAAGTTTGTGAATCTGAATTTTCACAAAAGTCAGAATTGATCAGTCATAGGCATACACACACTAACAAGAAACCATATTCTTGAAGTTTGTAGATCTGCATTTTTATGGACAGATTTGGTCAATATTATGCCTACACATACTGGAGAGATACCATATTTTTGTGAAGTTTACAGATCTGCATTTTCTTGGAAATCAGAATTGATCAGTCATGGGTACATACACTGTGTCAGTAAAAATATACATTTTGTCTAAAAAAAATTTTTACTTTTCAAAATAGTTTTTGATGTTTGACTCTTTCAAAGGAAATAAATATTCATTCTTCACCTATTACCGCTTCATGTTTGGTATTTACTACAACTAATCAATTTCCGCAGAATTGTTTCTAACTAGAGAAAGTCTTCACACCCTTTTTTTCCCCTCTGTTAAATCCTTTTGTTTTACAGACATTAGAACAAATTAAATTTCAGAATAGCCCAACACAACCTGTGCCTACATCTGTCTTTTTGACTGAGCCTGAGGAGTCAGCTATGGAAGAGTTGCAGTCCTCTTCATCATCTTCCAAAAGAAAGCAAACTTTTCTTGAGTAGTGCCTCACAAAATACAAATGGCTACACTTTTCTGATGAAAACTTAATGTAAGTTGACATTTGTACTAATTATAGCAAAACTAGGCACATCTCAGCATAAACAAATGCTCCAACGTTTGGCACCCAACCCTTACTTGCTAATTTTTACACATAGAGCATCTGTCCTGCCCCTGTATTCTAACTCATTAAACAACTTTAAACAAATAATTTGAAGCTGAACTGTCAGCAAGACAAATTAGCACTGGTGGTATTAAAAACCACTTACTAGACAGCCTAGAAAAGAGTCCCACTCTCAAAGTTTGAGTCGCTTTTCGATAGAGATTGGAGTCCCAGAGCTCTTACCTCTAGTGCAGTATGTCTTTTGTTTTTCTATGCAAACAAAATAGAATAGTCCATTATTTATGAGGTATTGGCAGGCAACATTAAACACTTCTATTTTTCCTTCTTTCATTCATTGTCTCACTGAAACCAAGTAGCACATCTTTTGATTTTCTTCACAATCAAAATGGAATAGTCCATTATTCATGACATATTGGAAGAAGATGGTAAACACTTCTTTCTGTCTAGACAAATCCCCATCATACAAGCATTTTAATAATTTTAAAAGAATTTTGCAGATGGTGTTATTTTATTTATGGTTACTGGATTTGTGGTGATTACGTTGCTTGGGTCCCATTGTTCAGTAAAGTGCATCTGGGAAATTGTTCACTTGTTGGGGTTGCCATACTTTTTGCTCCTTGAGACTAAGATTAAAGTGTAGTATCAACTTAATCTGATTCTCTCCACTTCTATCTTTCCTTCCTTCTTTCTTTCATCTTCTGGGCCTTTTCACTAAGATCAAAGTGTAGTATCTGTCCTTATCAGCTTAATCTGATTCTCTCTCTCCACTTCTATCTTTCCTTCTTTCTTTCATCTTCTGGGCCTTTTCAGTAAGATCAAAGTGTAGTATCTGTTCTTATCAGCTTAATCTGATTCTCTCTCTCCACTTCTATCTTTCCTTCTATCTTTCCTTCTTTCTTTCATCTTCTAGGCCTTTTCACTAAGATCAAAGTGTAATATCTGTTCTTATCAGCTTAATCTGATTCTCTCTCTCCACTTCTATCTTCCTTCCTTTCTTTCATCTTCTGAGCCTTTTCACTAAGATCAAAGTGTAGTATCTGTTCTTATCAGCTGAATCTGATTCTCTCTCCACTTCTATCTTCCTTCCTTTCTTTCATCTTCTAGGCCTTTTCATGGAAATAAACTGGGATTGCAAAGGAAATATTTGTCGCAGATTATTTCCACGTCACAGAGAATAAATCACTAAGTTCCAACTCGAACATCGAGGGCAGAAAGAAATGCCGAAAACTCGATTCACAAATACTATCTCGCTAATCAAAATGCACGCCACCAGTCAGAAAAATAACTCATTGTCCACCCAACGCGGTAGCCAAAATTGCCGAATTCCCCAGATTCGAGAACACCAACTGCTTTTATCGGGCGAACATTTTTTCCATTCATCGACAGCCGAGAGACGATCTCCACTATTTAGCATATCAAAGTACGTTTATTGTGACTCCTGCGTCAGACTTGTTTTTTTTTTTTAATTCAAATATTCCGTGGTCAGCATGTCATGCGGAATACGTGCCCTTTTGTTTGGTAATTAATTTTCTTTTTTGCCAGATTTTCCATCGTAAAATGCACGCAACTCGCTGTCGCTTAGTTTGACGAGGTAACTCCCCGTTTTCTTCGCTATACTCCCCCTTGATCTCACTATCACAAATCGAACACCCTGGAGCAGCTCTCTTTACCCTGGTGCGTCGTCGTAATGGAACTATGTCCCTTAAGCGTGTCGAAGAGTCATCTCCTGAGGAGTCATCAGACGTATCTAGATTTTCGGGAAATTCTGTGTTCGTGGAAGCATCGGATTCGTAGATCTCAATTATCCACTCACTGTCAGACGATGAACCATCATCGGATTCGCTCAGTGATGTATCAGAATCAATGAAAAGGTGTAGATCCTTTACATGCCGTGGCATCCCGTCAACTAAAATCGTTTGTGGACTCACAATGTCCGTCACACGACCCACTTGATACCTGGAGGTACACCGGCCATGGTGAGGTTTCACCCATACTCTGTCCCCAACATTGTATACATCGTGATACTTACAACGATCAGGTGGTAATGTTGTAGTAATTCCCTTCACTTTCAGTTGGTAATGGTGAATTATATTGGCAGGCGCATTAGTCGACGATATATTATCCTTCGGCGTGATATTATGCCAGTATACTGCCTCCATTATTGAACACTGCTTTCTTGCTGCAATTCACTTTATGATGAGATCTTCCACTATACCATTTCCTGCAGGAACAGAGGCGCAGTGATAACGAAGTTGGACTCCCCAGTCATCCAAAAAATCTCTAAAGGACTTACTGCGAAATGCAGTGTCATTGTCAGTCAGGATTTCTGATGGTGGGCCTCGTTCAAAAAAAATACTTTCTAACTACCGAATGACACTTTTCGAGTTTTGCTGAAGCAGACGTCACCATATTGTAAACCTACTAGGGCCGCAATCAATTAACGTAGGGTAGTGTTGACCACCGTAATGTGTAATGTCTATTCCTAAGCGGGTCCAGATTTCAGTCACACTTAGGTTTCCACGAGGCCAACGACTGGAGGCTGGGTCAATTGACTGGCATTCTTTACATTTTCTGACCACTGCCTTGACGGCCGCCTTGTATATCATAGGGTAGACTCGTCTCACAAAATATAGCGTTCGCCTGATGCCAGGATGTCCACTCTGACAATGTATGGCCCGTATCTGATCAGGAGAGGGTTCGTTCACCATGGAAGCGCATATCGGGCATGTTGGTTCGGTTTCCTTCTTTATCACATCATACCATCGTTGCGATACTCTGGTAAGCTTATTCGCTCGATTCTCACTCGACATTACTAAACTTATCGTGATCAAAAAGTTATACTCTTGAATCATCTTTTCAAGAGTACTCAAACGCCTCTGGATCAGCATCTCACTTGCCGCCTTAGTTCGTATTCTGGCTTTGCCAGTGAGCATGTTTGATACCCACCGGTGTACACACGCGGAGTCCATGAAGAGGTGCAGCTCCGTTGCGCCCCACTGTAATGCTAAATTGACGCCCTTCAGAGTAGCATCCAATTCTGATAAGTTAATATGTTGGGCATCCTTCACAGGTCGCAGCCAACATGCGTCTTCTACAATGCTTCCGTCAACCTCCAACGAAACCCCTGTGGCAAGAGAACTTGCATCGACCCATACCTCATCGGCGTGTCTGCTTGTGCACCACTTACCATGTGCAGGGTCATTCTGGCATATTCTTTCCGCTATGTCCTCAATCATGTTCTTAAGGGGAGCATCTGTCACTTCGTTGTCCCAACCAGACGTGATCGATACTGTCCTGCATTTTACAAATGATGCAACAACACGAACCCACCCACATACGGGAACATGACCCACCAGTTTTCCACACCACAAGAAGACGTTACATCGCGTCAGGACCTTAGGAACTGATGGAATTCCATTTTCACGTTTCCACTTAAGCGTGTTGTCATCTTGCTCGACATGCAAACCCAGCACACATGTGCCGCCCTGTAAGTGCTCCGGATCCTTGCAGGTCAAACCAAACGCAGCCAAGTGCTCCTTCACGTGAGCTGCTGGAATCATGCTCTCGTCAACATAAACATCATCAATATATGATGAGGTTGCCCGTCGAACTGACTCGTCTTTCGACAACACGGCGTCCACAATGGCCTTCATTATGGTTGGTGCAACATTCAACCCGAAACCCATTCGGATCAAGCAATATTTTCGCCCCTTGAAGATTACAGTTTGGAAGGGCCAAAGTGACTTATGGATGTGTACTTGCAAATAGGCCTGCCGTAGGTCAAGGAGAGCGACACCCGGTCCTTTGTTACGCCACTCCCTCAGTTTCTCTGCGCACACGTCAGCATTGGCTGCGTGTGCGTCGAGACACTCCTTCAACTCTTGATAGTCTAATACTGGCCGCACTTTATTTTTGTTTTTCTGCACCACCGCCATCAACAGAATTAAACCTTTTGGAGGACCAAGTTCCTTTTCAGGATAAGGCTGCAACCAACTGTTATCAAGCCAGGTCTGCAGCTCACGGTCGTATTCCTCCTTGACACCCATTGGTATTGGGTACTCAGGCATCCAATTTCGCAAACTCTCCGGTGATCGACCATTAGACCACTTCCATGATGCGACCCAGAAATCAGGTTCTTCTATTTTAATGGTGGCGCAACAGACTGTTTCATCGCCACACTGTGTTATTTGGAGTCCGCCCAACATTTTAATGGCGTCAAATCCAAGCAACAAGTCAAAACCCAATACTCTCCATCCGCTACCAAGACTTCGATTTTGAGGGAGTTTGCATTATCCATGTCAAGCTTTATACTTCCAACTCTGCAACATTTGAGAGTATTTCCATTTACGGTGAGTACGTTCACCTCCGTCACCCGCCAGGATTGACAGACTGACTTACTCACGAGTGTCTGTGAGCAGCCAGTGTCCACTAGTGCTACTCTCTTAACTCCGTTCACATAAATACCCAAGATGGGTAGCGCTTCATTCATAACTCGCTTAGGGAAGAGACCGGCGCTGATGTCTTGTCCCCTTCTTTTTTTCCCTGGACATAATGAAGCAATGTGGCCTACTTCTTCTCACCAGAAGCAACACATTGTTTTGCATGACCTGCGTGGCTGACAGGCATCTTCTCGTCGAATCGGGCAGTCCCTGGCAAGGTGATTCCACCCAGAGCATCGATAACATTGCATACTCTCCCGACATTTAACGTTTGGATGTTTATCAGCTCTGCCTGGTGAAATGGTTGCCGCAACCATCTCCTGGGTTGCAATTTGATCTTTCATTATGGCCCATGCTCAGTCCAACAGTTGGTTTGTATTCAGTAGTTGCTTGACGTGCGCTGGTAATCCTGCTATGAACCCACATGCTAATCCTTGCTCCGATATCCCGCCAAATAGACCAGCTAGCTTCTTCAAGTCGGCTAGAAACACGTCGACGGACTCGTTCGGGCGCAGTCGGCGTTCCGCGAATTGCTCGTAAGCCAAGAAACAATCCGATGCAAAGGCAATCTGCAGGGCTCGTTTTATCTGCTCAACATCTGATTTTTGTTCTGAGTTTAACTGTTGGTAAACAGCAAATGCTCCGCCCGTCAACCTCAAAAGAAGAACACGTTCAATCTTTTTAATTCCACACAGGTCACAAACAAGTTATGCCTTCTCAATCCATTCAATAACTGCTTGTCTGGTCACTGAACCATCAAACCCTGGTATCAGCTTGACGTCAAATGTCTTGCTTTGTTCGTCATAGTGCCGAAATAGCTTGTAAATAAACTGGGATTGCAAAGGAAATATTTGTCGCAGATTATTTCCACGTCACAGAGAATAAATCACTAAGTTCCAACTCGAGCATCGGGGGCAGAAAGAAATGCCGAATACTCGATTCGCAAATACTATCTCGCTAATCAAAATGCACGCCACCAATCAGAAAAAGAACTCATTCTCCACCCAACGCCAAAATTGCCTAATTCCCCAGATTTGAGAACACCAACTGCTTTTATCGGGCGAACTTTTTTTCCATTCGCCGACACCTGAGAGACGATCTCCAGTATTTTGCATATCAAAGTACATTTATTGTGACTCCTGCGTCAGACTTTTTTTTTTGTTTTTTTTAAATTCAAATATTCTGTCTTCAGCATGTCATGCGGAATACGTGCCCTCTTGTTTGGTAATTAATTTTCTTTTTCGCCAGATTTTCCATCGTAAAATACACGCGACTCGCTGTCACTTAGTTTGACGAGGTAAATCCCCGTTTTCTTCACTATATTTAACTAAGATGAAAGTGTAGTATCTGTTCTTATCAACTTTATCTCTCTCCACTTTCATATTTCCTTGTTCTTACCTTCACAGATTCAAGATATCTAAGATTGAAAATGGATTTAAAAAAAAATAAAAACCTTTCTTGAAGCTTTTATTTTAGTTTCAATTTCAGACTAATATATTAAATTGAATTTTTCCAATAAACAAAATATTTTTCTGTTTTCAATGCATATTTAATTATTATGCAGATGTGTAGCGTTAATTTTATGAAAATTATGTTTATTCATTTGTTGGAAATGCAATCAACGAAAGATTTGTATGTGTATGAATATTTATTTGCCCTCCCTGTATATTGTTCAGACTGTTGTCCTCACTTTTATTGCCATATTCATACGCTCCGGCTTTGTTCAGGTGATATACATTGGAATCTCTAACTAGATCCCATATTTCCTCCCCGTGGGTAGATTGTTCTAATTCCACATGCCATGCTTTTGGGTTACTTTTTGGATATTTCAGTATCAGTTAATTCACAACACTTCAAAGTTTTCTTCGCTCTTCTGTGGCCAGGTATTGAACTCACACATCTCTCACTTAAGTCACGTTTTGGATTACTCAACCATTGCTTTTATCCACAGGGAAAGTAGCTGAAGCTAAGATATCCAGAAAAGACATGGCTTGTGGAACGCTAAAAAATGAGTACACATGATGACAAAATGCTCCAAACTTAATAATAACTAAGATTTAACATCAAAATCTATCATTAAGATGAAAGACTAAAGAATTTCTTTAACTATTAGTATAAAAATTAAATTAGGTTTTTTGATTAAAATTTTGTTTTTCTTGCATCACAAGTGGGGACCATTAATTAGTCTAGGAAATTTGAGTGTCTTTTCATGGAGAAATCTTTTTGGCAAAGAATGAAATCTTACACTTGTGTCCATTTTTGAAAGATTTTAATTTTAATACTTTTTATGAAATTTTAAATCTTTTAAACTTACATATTGCATCGGTTAGGTGATATTGTTATAAGCCCAAACTGTGTCAGCAAGCACATTATTTAAAAATAATTTTTTGTTTGTGTCTAAATGTGTCACTTTTTTTTGTAAATACGAGCATCCATACATGACATTATCAGAAAATAAATGCAATAACTATTTAAAATTTATTGGGAGTTTTCTAACATTTCATTAGCAAGTGTCTTCATAAGTAAGACTATAAAACCAAAGTACTTAAAACTTACCAAGTCTGCAAAAGTTTCTTACTACAAATCACCACAGAATCACAACAACTATATACAAGGGTCATTCAATAAATAAGGTGAATTTTTCAGTATAAGGACTTCTAATACAGATAGAAGCTTCCTTTTTTTTTTTTCAATGTAGTCTCCCAGCACTGTCAGGTGGAACACTAAAAAATGAGTATAGATGAGGAAAAAAATAACCGAAGCTTAATAAAAAGTTTTAACATCAAAGCCTATCATTAAAATGAAAGACCAAAAGATTTTTTGACTATTAGTATTAAAATTAAATCATGTTTTATGTTGAAAATTTTGTCTTTTTGCTGGACTACAAATTAGTATAGAAAATAAGAGTGCCTTTTCAAAGTGAACATTTTTTGGTGAAGAATGAAATTTTACATTTGTGTTAATTTTTGAAAAATTTTAATACTTTTTATTGGGTTTTAAATCTTTTAAAATTAAGTATTAATGTGCCTTATGATATTGTTATCAAGTAAGAACTGTATTTACTAATCATAAATCAAAAAACTTACAATTCAGTGAGCACGTAATTTAAAAAGGAATTTAAAATTTTTTTGTGTATGTATAAACCTGATGATTTTTTTTTAAACACTGGTATCCATGACATTACCAGAAAATAAGAGCAATAGCTATTTAAAATTTATTTGGAATTTTCTAAAATATCATCAAGTGTCTTCGTAAGAAAAAAATTATAAAAACAAAATACCTACAACTTACCAAGCCTGTAAAGATTTCTTACTGTAAATTGCTGCAGAATCAGAATGACCACTATATATATGTGTGTGTGTGTGTGTGTGTCATTGTACAATTTAGACGCATTCTGTCTGTGACACTATTTAGCCATGGTAATTGGCTAACTAATTAACCGTATAAATTAAAACAGAAAATAGACATTCTTAAAGCGAAAAAAAAGAGCTATAACAAAAGATAGACTGATTGACGTTAAAAGAAAGATTTGATTTTATTTACAAGAAAAGAAGCCACGGGTGAGGTCTTGTCCTGTCGAGTTAATTTATGTCTTGCTGAGGGAAATAGAAAGAAAGGCAAATATGGAATTATCAGCCAAAACACGTGCCGGTCGTGTAAATTTCAGCATTGAGACGAATGCTGGTACAGGCAGGGAGAATCAATGTTAATTATCTTTCCAAGATATTGTTGTTTTTTTTTTTCTTGGATACAGGCGAAGAGAAGCAATGTGGCAATTATAAAATTTTGGCCTTGTCTCGATGTAAGTGAGATGATTGTTATCATTTACTTGACCAACAGACGCTAAGACATTGAATAGCAATGTGGTAATTGTAAAATTTTGGCATGAGACAAAAAATAGAGTGGAGATTTGAGATTTGGCGAGATAAAAGAATTTAATTTCTTAACATGTCAAGGATTCCATTATAAATCTAACAATGTAAAGGACCAGATGGCAAACTTTGACAGTGATTGATGGGACGGTGAGCGTACTGACTAAGTGACTTTTGGGTGGCCCAGGAAAATGAGAAGATATGATAAAAATTTAATTGGCAATGTGGAAATTCGTAAAAATTTTGGCCGATGGGAAAGGAGAATTTTGTAAACAAAAATTCTAGATTATAATTTTAAGGAGGCCAGCTTAGCCACACCCACACTGCCAAGAGATCATTGGTCGAATGGTAGCATGGTGATAGGTGGAGGTGAATGGATGAGAAAGGCGGCGAAGGTGTTTATGCCCACTGAAGGGATTGGTACGAGATATCAATGTGAGAGAGAAAGAGTCTAGGAGGATAGCTCTCCTCCGACCTTCCCTCACGAACGACGGAGACCACCTCCCCACCGAAATGGGAAGTGGTTAATTTTCCAAAAATGGGAAATAATCAATTTTCCTGTCCTGAAAACAAAGAGATTTCTTGTTAGAAATAGAAATTACCGAGAACCGCAGGCCGCGTCTGGCCACCCACCGGGTTTTGGTCGGTACCCATATAAACGACCGTCGATTGGTCGTTAAGCAGTTAAGTCGCAGTTCAGCTCCAGACAGAGTCAGAGACAGTTTGAGTAGCGGGACCCAGAGTGTTGCCTCGCAGAAGCTGACCGAGAGATTCCACGACCCCTGACTTTGCTGATTCTACCAATAGCAACTTATACTGACGAACGAAGTTAAGCCAACACTTAAAAGCTAAATTAGTTGATTTACGATATCAACTTGCGTAAAACATAGAAGTGTCACATTTCGTAGGACATGGGCTGGGAGAAAAACATGCTCCTGTATATAACAAAAGGATAAAGTTAAATTGTTATTTCTTGAGTTTTTATTTCATTTATTTTTTTCTTCAATTTGGTCTCAGCTAACACTACGGCCTGACGCCTGATTCATCTCGTCTACCTAAGATCAAAGTCACAACGTGGGTTGGTTAGACTTGTGATCGAAACAGTTACTCCAGTAACCAGACGTTGCAGGCGAGCTGTGAACAATAGAGTTAGCACTGAATTGGTACAACTGGTGAAGCCGTTAGCATTGACAACCATAACTCGACCCTGATGCCGTAACCACTGGATTCAACCCTGGACAGCTTGGTGTCACATATTTGTATCCTGACCAGGGGATTTTGCCGAGTAGCGATGACCACCGAACAACCGGGACACAGGCTGGTGGCAGCGACAAAGAGTCAACACCAAAATGGCAGAAGAAGAAACCTTACAGCTTCGTGCCATGACTGGGAGTTGAACACTGGCCGACAGCTTCGTGTCACATAATAATTTCAATTTAAAGTGACCAAACGATAATATAGCTTTTTGTCTCTAGATGACTTTGTGGTGCTACTTTTCTGGGTTTTTGCCACTTTTTTTTTTGGTGGTGGGGTGGCCGCTTTGACTTGATTCTTATTTAGGATTGTAACATTCTTTGCAAAGGTTGTCCCAGAAAGTTATTAAGTTAGATTAAGGGCTGAAGTATGAGGTACAAAACCCTATCAAGCTAGAGCAACTTATCCAATGGGTGGATATTCCAGCGAGTAAAATTTTTCATTTCCCCTTATTTTCTAATTCTAATAACATATATCGTAACACTTTCTCACTAAATATTTTATTAAAGCAAAAACAGAAATCCATACTGAGAAGAGGGGAAAAAAACCCAGAAAATAACAAACTTGAAATTGATTTAAGGGAAAAATGAAAAGGAAAATTCTTCTATCTAAAATTATTAGATGTAAGGTACATCAATGTATGAAAACATTACTGAGTTTTTTCTTTGATGTCTGTTGGATGGAAAATTAGCCCCACTACAATTTCTATATATTTTTTAATCTAGGTACCGCCACTAATTTTCGATACCTAAGATTTAATATTTTTAAAAATGAAAAGGCATTCTTGAAAATTTCATTTTAACTTTAATTTAAAGCTAAATGATTAAATTTGCTATTTCCAGCAATTAAAATATATTGCTGTATTTCAAACAGAAATTATATTGATCGGAACTGATTTTTTTTCTTAACACACATGTAAACAAAATTTAATTCTCTGTTTTAAAAATCTTCCAAGAAATATATTTTTGACACGTTATTTGAGGGAAATTAGCAAATTTAACATTAAATTAGCAGAATTTTAAATGATTTATAATATAAGTTATTGTAATTAAAATTTTTAAAAAAAATTTTAATTTCTTGTAAAAATTCATTGCTGATTGTCTCTGACAATTTCGACCTGAAACAAACCTTACAAAAATAATTCAATATATCTATATAATTTTATAAAAAATAATTTTGCAGTAAAATGTTTTTGCAATATCAAAGAAGCAAGTCTTGAAAGCTTTCCCTTACAAAAATAATTCAATATATCTGTATAATTATTTACATCATTCGGACTATTGTCCTCATCTTTGTTGGCATATTTATTACATTTCAGCTTCTGTCTATATTTCTGAGATGAAGTATTATGTACAGTATTTACATTAGTCGGACTATTGTCCTCATCTTTGTCGCCATATTTGTCACAACGTTTCGGCCGTTGTACGCTCCGGCCTTCTTCAGGTGGTTGGAATTTCAAACCGAACCCTTTATTTCGATCACTGGGGTAGACTGTTCTAGTTCCATGAGCCATGTTTGATGGATGTCAGTTATCAGTTATCTCCTGGTAATTTTCCCTCTGAAAGTTCTCCACTGCCTGAACCGGGTATTGAACTCACACTCTTTGGGTCTGTCACTGGATCTAACCAACGCCTTTATCCACTTTGCCATGTGTCCTTGAGGACATCTGGCTATGAATTTCTGAGTATTATAAACCTAATTTTTCAGCAACCATTTTTTACCAGTACTCATATTGCAATTTTGCTGTTATCATTGCATGTTTTTACCAGATCTCATATTGCAACTTTTTTGTTATCATTGCTTTTCTCTGGCACTCCTTATTACTGGTTCCCATATTGTATTTATTTCTATGCTTGGCCGACTCAGATTTTTGTGGCCTAGCATATGTGCTGATTCCTTAAGTTTACGAATTTTCCAATGGTGTTCCCTGTCTATGATCTCAACCTGATCTCACAGGGGACGGTGATCTCCCTTCTCTCTCCATATGTGGTCAGCCACGCCTTATTTTTCTACTTCCCCTCGCATTACAGCTTTCTGGTGTTCTTGAAGCCTTACCTTGAGGGGGCGGCCTGTTTCTCCTTTATATTCCTTTCCGCAGCTGCACGGGATAGCGTACACACAGTCTTTAGTCCTGTTCTCCTCTATGGGGGGTCTCACTCGAGAGAGATATCTGCGAAGTGTTGTCACGCTTTTGAAGGTTGTCCTGATGTTATATGGACCGCAGATCCTTTGTATTTTCTCTGATAACCCCTTCAGATAAGGCAGGCAGACTGTTTTCTGAGTGTTGTTGTCCTCCTCCTCCTCCTCTTGTACCCGCCTATCCCAGTTTTGGGGGTCTGCTGCCATGTACCCAGGGTAGTTGTTACGTTGTAGGGTACTACTTATACTGACCAATTCCTTATCTAACGCCTCTGGGTCGCCACTTATGACTTTTGCTCACTGTTGTAAGCAATGGACGATCCCTTTCTTTACGCTGTATGGATGGTGGGAGTTGAAATTGAGGTACTGTCCGGTGAATGTTGGTTTACGGTATACGGATGTCTTGAACCCATGCTCTGTTCGAGATATTAGTACATCCAGGAATGGGAGTGTGTTGTTACTCTCTTTCTCCATTGTGAACTGTATCGATGGTCTTATTGAGTTCACATGGTCCAGTAGAACCTGGACATCTTCCTGGTGTGGCCAGAGTATGAAGGTGTCATCTACGTACCTTAACCATATAGTTGGCTTTAGAGATATGGATTCTAATGCCATTTCTTCAAAGTATTCCATGTATATATTCGCCATTGCTGGTGATAATGGCGAGCCCATTGCTAAGCACTCATCCTGTCGATATATGTGTGATCCCATTCCGAAGTGTGTTGTTTGTGTACAGAAAGTCAACATCTCCATCAGATGGTAAAAAATGGTTGCTGAAAAATTAGGTTTATAATACTCAGAAATTCATACCCAGATGTCCTCAAGGACACATGGCACAGTGAATAAAGGCGTTGGTTAGATCCAGTGACAGACCCAAAGAGTGTGAGTTCAATACCCGGTTCAGGCAGTGGAGAACTTTCAGAGGGAAAATTACCAGGAGATAACTGATAACTGACATCCATCAAACATGGCTCGAAACGTTGTGACAAATATGGCGACAAAGATGAGGACAATAGTCCGACTAATGTACGCTGTTGTACGCTCCAGCCTTCTTCAGGTGGTTGGAATGTCGAACAGAACCCTTTATTTCGCTCACTGGGATAGACTGTTCTAGTTCCACGTGCAATGTTTAATGGATGTCAGTTATCTCCTGTTAATTTCCCTCTGAAAGTTCTCCACTGCCTTAATCGGGTATTGAACTCACACTCTTTGGGTCCTCTCACTGAATCTAACCAATGCCTTTAACTACTGTGGCACGTGGAACTAGAAGTGAGTAAAATAAAGATTTCAGTTCGACATTCCAGCTACCTGAAGAAGGCCGGAGTGTACAACGGCCGAAGTGTTGTAATAAATATGGCGACAAAGATGAGGACAATAGTTCGAATAATGTACATAATACCTCATCTCAGAAATATAGACAGATACTGAAGGGTCGAAACGTAATAAATATGGCGACAAAGATAAGGTCAATAGTTTGAATAATGTAAATAATGTACATAATACCTCATCTCAGAAATATAGACAGATACTGAAAGGCTGAAACTTTGTAATAAATATGGTGACAAAGATGAGGACAATAGTTCGAATAATGTAAATAGTGTACATAATACCTCATCTCAGAAATATAGACAGATACTGAAAGGCAGAAACTTTGTAATAAATATGGCGACAAAGATGAGGACAATAGTCCGAATAATGTAAATAGTGTACATAATACCTCATCTCAGAAATATAGACAGATACTGAAAGGCCGAAACGTTGTAATAAATATGGCGACAAAGATGAGGACAATAGTTCGAATAATGTAAATAATGTACATAACACCTCATCTCGGAAATATAGACAGATACTGAAGGGCCGAAACGTTGTAATAAATATGGCGACAAAGATAAGGACAATAGTTCGAATAATGTAAATAATGTACATAACACCTCATCTCGGAAATATAGACAGATACTGAAGGGCCGAAACGTTGTAATAAATATGGCGACAAAGATAAGGACAATAGTTCGAATAATGTAAATAATGTACAAAATACCTCATCTCAGAAATATAGACAGATATCTGTATAATTTTATAAAAAAATAATTTTGTAGTAAAATGTTTTTGCAATATCAAAGAAGCAAATCTTCAAAGCTTCTCCTTACAAAAATAATTAAAAAAAATAATTTTTGTTGTAAATTGGTGCTAGCGTATTTTAATAAAAAGCATTATTTTCTTCCATATTTGATAGTAAGATCTACAAGGAAGATGGATTTTTGAAATATTTACTTATGATATTCAATGTGATTTTGTAATTCCATTTGTTGATGATGAAAGAGACCCAACTTGGTTTCAAATCAAAACGTGCAACAGTTTTGAAATATCCCTCTTTTAAATTAGTAGCAATAATTGAAATAATTAGTTTCGTAAATATTCCCTGTCCAATCCTTGCAGGTGTGCATCTATTTTCTAACAATTATT
Source organism: Acanthosepion esculentum (assembly GCA_964036315.1). NCBI lineage: Eukaryota > Metazoa > Mollusca > Cephalopoda > Sepiida > Sepiidae > Acanthosepion > Acanthosepion esculentum. The sequence continues at coordinate 69,253,423 of OZ038517.1, read as the reverse complement.
GTAGCCCTTCACTAATCTGATCATGTAATCATGGCCGACACAATATTTCTCTAAGACCTTGGCCTTTTCTACATTGTGTTACCCCACTCCTTTCAATTCAATATAGCAAGTCTACTTAGATTTATAATCAACCTAATTTCTCTTTAGCTGTTGGAGTATTACTAACGGAATCGAGATACTCTTCGGGGATATTTTGCTACTTTTTTTGTAGCAACTGTGGATTTATTTTCTTTAAACACCAAGTACAAAGCAATACCCAGACATTGACGCAACGTTGGTTAATATTTTTTCAGTGCTTCATTATAGATTTCATCAACACCTGCACTGGTCAGTACAGTTTTTTTAGCCTCACTTCAACTATCAACTTCTGGCAATTCCTGTCAACCTAACTCACTTGGTTTAGGAAGTTGCATCTTTGTCATCCAGAATTCAACCAACCTATTCCGTACACTTGGCTTAAATACTACAGAAGCTTCATCGTTGGACTTCATCAATGACAGCACTGGACGCCTAAATTGAGCTGACTTCCTTTTTGGCTATATCGCCCAACCTATTCCATACACTTCAGTGAAATACTACAGAAGGTTCATCATTGGATTTAACTCAACGCTTTCACCAGACATTTAAACTGAACTTTCAAACTGTGATTCATCATGCCAACTTAACTTACCTGAACTCTTCTTATAACCCTTAATTACAGGTATATTATCTAGGTTCTTCTAGTTGGTCAGTGTCCGTCAATTTACTTACTTCTGCCACCATTACTTGAGTCATTGTTTCTTCAGGTTACTACATTTACTTTTGTATATAATGTAAATAAATTTTGTATTAATTTTAGTTTGTTGTTTTGTTGGCCTGTCAGATTCACGTCTTTTATTTTTAAAATGTTGGTGGGCCTCCTGTGACTATCAATATTTGGGCGCACAGGCCATATTACATGGCACCCCCTCCAAGGGGGCCCCTACAGGATTTACAACAAAGCCTAACCAAAATTCAACAAACGAAATCTTGAAATCTCAGAATAGAAAAATTTAATATTTTTTGTTGTAATTTAGTGCTAGGACATTTTAATAAAATGAATTATTTTCTACCAGATTTGACAGCGAAAAATGATTGACAAAGAAGCTGTATTTTTCAAAAGCTAACTTAATATTTCAATGTGATTTTGAAATTCTTCCATTTATTGATAACCAAAGAGTTATTTTTTTCAAAAATGAAACATTTTATAAAATGGGATTTTCATATCAGTAGTATTTTTAAAATAATTTTATTTTCACAACTGTTAAATTATTTTTTGTATGGAAGATCAAATAGGTAATAGTTTTTAATCATTTCCCTTTTAGATTAGTTGCAATAACAGTTGTTAATGTCATCAAAATTTGGTGTTCAACACTTGTGTGTGCGTATCTACTTCCTAAGGATTTACACTAGGGCCTACTTTATATCATTTTAGATTTATATTTTAAAATTATGTTGTGCAACATATCACTGATGAATATATTCTCATAGGTGTAGATTACTCAGTACAGAATCCCAACCAAATCTCACAATAGAAACATGAAGTGGAAATAAAACTGTGTTTTTCTTTTTGTGGGATTAACTTCAGGAAATTTTAGAATAACTGGCCGTAGGAAAGTTTATAGAAAATTGAGAAAATTCTCAATAAGTGGAAGAGAAAAAAAAAACAGGGCAAACTAATACCAGACAATATATGTATATCATGCATGTCAAAAGCAAAGCAACCTTAAGATAATTTTTGTTGTAATTTAGTGCTAGGACATTTTAATAAAATGAATTATTTTCTACCAGATTTGACAGCGAAAAATGATCGACAAAGAAGATGTATTTTTCAAAAGCTTACTGGTAATATTTCAGTATGATTTTGAAATTCTTCCATTTGTTGATGATGAAAGAAATCTTATTTTTTAAGTATAAATATGTGTGAAGAATAGGAATAAAATTGTTTCATCAGATTTTCACATCAGAAATATCTTTTAAAGAACTTCATTTTCTCAACTATTAAATTATTTTCCTCATGGAAGATCAGATAGGTAATTGTTCTGAAACATCCCCTTTTTTGATGAGTACAATAAGATAAATTATTAGTTTCATAAAATCCTTTGTCCAGTACAGTTGAAATAATGTGGAGGAAAAAGGTTCCTTGTAGAAAAAGAGGCTTCCAGTCAAATAATCTAATTTCCCTGGCAGAAACTAGATATGATTAAAGGACTTCTAAAAGAATAAAAGGGATGCTACTCTTACCACATTCAGCTGAACAAACGTAAAATTGCGTGTAGAAATTCTGGCATTAGCAGAAATATGATGAATAAAAACAAGGCCTAACCAAGAATTTTGAGAATTCTCTGGAAAATGCCATTCACAATATTTTCTGGGTCTTTTCTTAAGCTGGGATGAGAAATATCTTCTTTTTTCAGGCCTATCAACCTTTAGTCGATATTCGAACAGGCACTGCAATAAATTCAGCAGAAAGACGAGCCGACGTCCGTTTTTCAAGGCGGTCGTGATAAAAGAGAACATCAAACAGTCTTTTTTCGCAGACGCAGATTTCAAAAACCTAGGGCGGGCTGCCATTGGTCGATGTAGACACGTGTTCGGAGCCGGCCCCAAAAAGGGATTTCCTCCGGGAATTATTGCACCCAAACGGTACAAGCACTGTTTAATCCCAAACAAAGGGAGATAACAAATTTCACATGATCTGAAGTACAAAATCAAATTTTACAAGATCTGAAGTAATCATACTACTCACACATGTATATTTATTTATTCATTTAAAGAAATAACGTACTTTCGATATCCTTTTTGATGAGTAGCAATAAAATGAATTATTAGTTTCATAAAATGCATTGTCCAGTACTTACATGTGCGCATCTATTGCACCTAGATTTACAAGGACTACTTAATGCCTTTTATAATTTATATTAAACGAAAATATTGTGCAAAATATCGGAAGTGAAACATTCATGCAGGTATATGTTATTCAGTACAGAATTGCAACCAAATATAACACCTGAAATCTCAATAGAAACCTTTATGAAGTGGAAGTAAAGCTGTGTTTTTGGTTTCTTTTCTTTGGGGTGAATTTTTGGAAAATTAGTGATAGTTAACAAAATTCTCCAAAAACAATAAGTGAGAAGAAAAAACAGCAAAATTATACTGATTTTCCAAGCATAGCTTAGATGTGGCACAAGGCCAAAGGAAGGGGCACCCAGTGAGGATCGAATTCACTACTCGGTCGTAATTGTTCTAGCAAGACAAGCTTGCTAACCATTACACCGCCTTGAGGTGCCCTGATTTTCTAAGTGCTGCTTAGATGTGACACAAGGCCAGAAGTATGAAGCACCCGGTGAGGATCGAACTCACTACTCAGTCGTAATTGTTCTAGCGAGAGAAGCTTGCTAACCATTACACCATGCCGAGATGCCCAACAACAAAATAATACAAGACTATGTATATAATGCATGTTAAAAGCAAAGCACCTATGAGACAATAAAACAGAAGGTTCCCAAATTAGGAATAGTATTCACATGCAAAAGGGATACAGTACAGTGGTTATACTCAGTATTTACATTAGTTGGACGATTGTCCTCATCTTTGTCGCCATATTTGTATGCTCCGGCCTTCTTCAGGTGGTTGGAATTTCGAACTGAACCCTTTATTTCGATCACTGGGGCAGACTGTTCTAGTTCCACGAGCCATGTTTGATGGATGTCAGTTATCAGTTATCTCCTGCTAATTTTCCCTCTGAAAGTTCTCCACTGCCTTAACCGGGTATTGAACTCACACTCTTTGGGTCCTGTCACTGGATCTAACCAACGCCTTTATCCACTGTGCCATGTGTCCTTGAGGACATCTGGGTATGGGTTCTGAAGAAGGCCGGAGCGTACAACGGCCGAAACGTTGTGACAAATATGGCGACAAAGATGAGGACAATAGTCCGACTAATGTAAATAGTGTACATAATACCTCATCTCAGAAATATAGACAGATACTGAAAAGCCGAAACTTTGTAATAAATATGGCGACAAAGATGAGGACAATAGTTTGAATAATGTAAATAGTGTACATAATACTTCATCTCAGAAATATAGACAGATACTGAAAGGCCGAAACGTTGTAATAAATATGGCGACAAAGATGAGGACAATAGTCCGACTAATGTAAATACTGTACATAATACCTCATCTCAGAAATATAGACAGACTCTGAGTGGTTATACTGTTCTGACTTCTAGACACGGTTTGATCTTTACTAGTCTTACCTTAAGCTTGATAGAATCTTTCAGCAGTAACTGTTGACCTAGAGAGTGAAAGCCATATTGACCCTGTGAGGTGAGATGCTTAAACAATTCAGAGTTAATAAGAGCCACTACTACTTTACCAAAAGAGGTAGAAGGGTAATAATAGCCTTATTGAAGGATCAAATGGTTGAAATGAGTTCTGAAAGACTGGAACCATAAAAGTGGATTTCCAGAACGCAAGACAATTCATTGAGACTTTAAAGAGAACAAATGTGTGGGTAATGAAATCAAAAAACAAAATCAGTGAGCTCAGTTATAGACCAGGAATCTTTTAATTTTTTCTCAAGTAATGTTTCTGAATTGTAGTAAGCTTTTCCATTTATAATTAGTAAATTATACTTTTTATTTAATCACCTAATCACCACAAATTAATATAGAATATTAAAAGTTTTGACATTTTATTACTATAATTTAAATTTTTAAAAAAGGAAAGAATTCTTGTAAAAATTCATTATTCATTGAAAAATATACTTGTAAGACAATATTGTCCACAATATGGTTTATTCCCAAAACCAATTAAAACCTTTTCTAATTAAATAATGTCTTTATTTTAATCTGTTTTGTCTTTGTAAAACAAGACCCCACTTGCTGAAAATCTGCTCTAAATCCTAAAATAAAAAATGCCAATAAAATAAAGACATTATTTCGTTAGAAAATCTTTGCTTTTATGAATATGATATATTCTGGAGACTCTTGTCAAAAAAAAAGTTTTTCGGTGATTAATAAATTTTCAGGGCATTATTGTCTTTAAGAAAAGAGATATTTTGAAAGTGGGTAGCCAATTCTGTGTAGCCATACTTTGAAATCTCTGTAAATATGTCAGTACAGAAAACAACAGATAGAGTCTCTTGGAGAATGCCAAAAATAGATTTCCTCTGGTTAAATTGTATTATAGTTGTGAAACTTTGTAGAATATACAGAAGTAGATATGTTGAAATCCATTTTAAAACCTTTTTAAATATAAAATTTTAAATATAAAAAATATAAAAAGGTGGCTCATGATGCCATTTCAAAAGACACACCAGGAACTTCCATGGACACACCTACAGCAGGAATTTCTAAAAACAAGACGCAACTGCCAAACCACTTTCAAACACACTTAAAATGAAATAATTAAGGACGAAACTGGTAAAAAGAAAATAAAGAATACAATTTCTGAACCACAAAATGCGAAAACAGAATTTAAAAAAAAAAAGCCCCATGAAGTATTCACTGTAAGGAAGCTTGATTTTGAGTGGCAGTCTGTGCATCAAATGTTGCTAAACTGTTGGGGTTCATCGTGAAAACTCTCAAATTACAGAAAGTTTCTGCTGACATCAGCTTGACAACTACAACTTACTGAATGGTGGGAGAATTTGTTTTTTTTTTTTTGGAGCGGGATTTTAAAAGATGAATGCAGTTTTAAATGCAGAAAGTTGCACTTTAATATTTGATGCAACGATACAAGACGGTGTTATAATTAAGCACATGGTGGAAGAACAAAAGAAATGACGGAGGTTTAAGAAATAAACAATTTTATTTAACAACATAAGAATACAACAAATGGTAAATTGGTGTAAAGTCTCTTGTTGAAAGAAGGAGATAAGTAGAATTGTATAAGTTATCCACAGAGGTGTACGGAAGGAGAGGGAGGGGGAGTTGTGACTTAGTCTGGCGACGGACTTTGCCGAGTTGTCTTTGGAGATGGCAGGTCACGTTCTGACGAGCGTTGTGAATCCTGGCTGTTGTACTGTCCGACTGCCGAAGATGTCCCTTTGATGAGCATTTTTGTCCTTTTCTTAGACTCAGATCAACTACAATTTTTATTTTGTTTCTTTAAGAGGGAGTAGGTGCTATTGGGTGGAAATTCTGAATTGTATTTTTCTTTGAGTGTGTAAGTAAGATGGAAGCTATGTACAGAGCCAATGCGCAGTTGACAGAATTTTTAGTTCAGTTTTGGGTTTTGAAGTGTTCGCATCCGGCCAGTGGTGGAAATTTGTGTAATATGAATCAGAAGATTTGGTCTTAGGAAAATTATAACAATGGAATTCATGTTGGTTCTTTAATATTAACTACTCCAGCATCCTTTCATTTTGTATCGCTAGAACATCTTCCAGGAAGGACAGCACAAGACTATAAACAGCATATTTCTGAATGCATCAGCAACCTGGCTAAAATATGCATACTATCTAGTGGCAGAAGTGTTGCTGACAGTTCCAAAAAGATTCTATCAAAAATAAAATACAGCTTGACAGTTTGAGCTCCTATCAACCATTTAACTTTGTTTTTACTGGAAAAAGACTGGAACTTAAATCTAACTGAACTAAACTGTAGTTTACATCCTTAAGAATCAGTTTCAGATAAAATAAGGAAAGTGCTCCCACAATGTGAAAGCACAGTCATAAATGGTAGTAAGTGTCTAGCAAGAAGGATTACTGTAGCCATGAATTCACTAAGATATATTGACAAATTAGGACAAGTAAATACAATGAAGTCCTTTTTCCAACAATAATGGCTTCCATTATCTCTCATCCCTATATTCCAAGGGAACCAACTCATTATTTTCCACCTGGGAGGAGTTTATATTTTCTTTTGGACAAAGTCAAAAATTTTGTCCTTGGACTTTCTGGAACCAACAAAACAATTCTGTTTACAAATTTTACTTAAGGAAACTGCAGCTATTATGGGATTGTAAGTGCTGGGAATCATAGAAAAGATGCTATCTAGGCGTTGGATGAGTAACTTCTACACAAATTTGAAAACGAAAAAGGATCCAATTAACACCATGCAGACAGTAAAGGACGTCAATTCAAATCTGCAGGTATCAATCCAGGAACACATGAAAATTTTGTTGGCCACAAATGACTTCTTTGACAATATATTGCCAACCAAAGAAATTGAAAATTTGCTGATCACCCCAGAGAATTCAGTGTTGTTTAAAACAACGGTAACTGGTAGTTTAAATGGCAGTGCTGAAGTTTTAAACAAGCAGGATCAAAAATCAAAAATTCTTATTTTCAGATAACACACCATGCTAGGTAAAGAGGAACTACCTCTTAATTGCAGTGGTTTCCAGGTCCACCATGACCTGGGTAGCTATGGACAAATAGTAGAAAAAAATGGCCCTTTTTCAGACAAACTACATTCAGCAGCAATGACTCCGAGCATCGGGTTGAAGTTTTTGAGAAGTGTGGAACCACCTCTTAATTGCTGTTGTTCCCAGGCCCACCCTGACCAGTTAGAGTCCCATCTATGGGCAAATAGTGGAAAAAATTAAAGTTACATGAAAATGGCACTTTTTAGGGTCACAAAATGATCATGAAAGTTTATCAATCATTTACATAGCAATTTTTAAAAATTTCTATTGTTAGTGGAATTATGATTAAATAAAATAATAAAAATGCATTACATAATTAATAACAAACTAAAATACTATAAAAATTTAATAAAATAATTTTACATTTTCAGTTTGGTTTGTTTCATTTTATGGAATATCAACACCTCAATGAGTTATTTAATGCTGACAAAATTTTTATCGCTGGTAATATTTTTTTTTTTTTCAAAATGTATTGCTGGTAAAATAAGTCCCATATTATACTCCCAAGTCTAACAGAAAATAGTCCACATTCGAATATTTCCACACTGCAGTGCATGGTAAACACCAAAGTATTGTAGCTTTTTCAATGCGAAAGGTCATGTAAATGATTTTTGTTCCAAGTATGATACCCACGAGGCTAGAGTAAATATGAGCTTAGAGCTCAAGTGTTATGTACTCAATGTAGTAGTGAAAGGATTTAAGGTTTCTCTTTGAATGTAAATATTGTGCTTCAAAGTGGCACTTTAGCGTATTTTATCCTGAATATAAATCAGCCTGTTCCTCTGATGTAAATGCCTGTTTTCATACCGGAACAAAGGACCAATCTTATTATATTCTGTGTTAAGGTTAGAAGAGGAAAAACATGGTCCATCTTGGCTAATGGACACCAGCAGCCAGAGGTCTTACTTTACTGAAACAGTGTAGTGTTGGGCATTGTCTGATGATACTAGTGTTTAATACAATGTGAATACATAGTTGGGCTCGTCACAAAGGAAAAAATTGGGAGAAGTGGCTTTGGAAATTGAAATGGTATCTGGTGTTTCCCGTGCTGAACCTGTTTTGCTTGATTCCATCTTAGATCTCTCATTTGAAATTGTCCACCTTATTCAGGTGATAGAAAATTTAAAAAAGCTAAGTTTAAGTTAGCTACAGATGTGGGAGATCATGATGTGGTAAAAAGACAACGTCTAGTGGGGGTAGACTTGATTCAATGATTAGAACCCCTAAAATTAAAATGTTTAAATGGTTTCTCTTTAGAAATATGCTACAGTTCTTTTTACTGCCAGCAGGTGTTTCCTGTTAAATCAAGTGATAAAAAGAAAGAAAAACACATTAAAACAGTAATGTCCAAATTTCCCCCCTTGTCCTGTTTCAAGTGTGTTGTGTACTTGACCCTAAGCCTACTTATTTTGATCCCTACAAGGACCATTTTTCTGATAGCATGGTGAATCAGGGCCGCAAAAAGAATTAAATGTATGGATGCCTTCAAGGAGTCTATTATTGCTGAAGAAGGATTTTACTAATGTTAAGTAACCAGGGGAAAGGATAATATTTCTCTAGTCCTTCCTAATCATGCTGTTATTCTTTGCATTCTTGATAGAATTGTCAAGAACTTAGAGACATGCAAGAAATATTGTCAGGTATTTTATGAGAAGGAGAAGATTATAGAATGAATTAATGCGGCTTCAACTGACCATAAAAAATATCTATGGATTCTACGTCAACCTATTTCCAACAACCAAGATCAGGTCTGTTTAACTGTTCTTTGAAAATTAATGGCTTCATTTTCTTTTAATGAAGCGGCATATCCTGGAATTAACCTGAGGGGCTACATACTTAAATTGCTTTTGTCATTTTTCACTAAACTCTATGTTTTTTGGGGGAACATCAGAAAGGCATTCCTCATGATAAAACTATCCTCTGAAGAAGATAAAAATCGGTTTTGCCTTTTTTTTCTGAAGGAGCGTGATAACCTTGTTCGTTTTCATTATACCTCTCTCATATTTGGGTTTAATGTATCCCTATTCATTTAAAATTATGTTTTGAAACATCATGCTGCTAAGTTCCCTGTTGATGCATGCACGCATATGCTGTTGAACAATTTTTTACGTGGCCAATCTTGTGAAAAGAAGAAAGAGTCCTTATGAATCAGTGAGTGCAGGCAATTTTGCTCTCAGATCTCGTAATACAAAAATGTACTGAACTAAAAAGACAAATGAAGGCTGACGGATATCTGGTAATGTTCATAGGGTATGTTAGAGTAAAAGTCATAGGGTATAAATATAGTCCTGACAAGGATACTAATCAGCTTTCTCATTATATCCCAGAGTATGCACTAAGAGGACCATCCTCTTTGAAGCCTTCTGCAAATTTAACCCTTTATCTTTATAACCCGGGTGGACAAAATAAAGGATTCAGTTCTAAATTCCAATCACCTGAAGAAGGCGAGAGCATGCAACAGCTGAAATGTCATGAATATGGCAATAAAGATGAGGACAACAGTCCGAACTATGTAAATAATACCTTTATTTAATAAAAATACTGCAACATGATGAATTTCAAATAAAGGGTTCAGTTCGACATTCCAACCACCTGAAGAAGGCCGGAGCGTACAACGGCTGAAACGTTGTAATAAATATGGCAACAAAGATGAGGACAATAGTCTGAATAATGTAAATAGTGTACATAATACCTCATCTCAGAAATATAGACAGATACTGAAGGGCCGAAATGTTGTGATAAATATGGCAACAAAGATGAGGACAATAGTCCGAATAATGTAAATAGTGTACATAATACCTCATCTCAGAAATATAGGTAGATACTGAAGGGCTGAAACATTGTGATAAATATGGTGACAAAAATGAGGACAATAGTCCGAATAATATAAATAATGGCGATCAGATAAATCTTGCACCTTGAGAAAAGGTTCAAAATCAAAGTTATTACCTCAAATAGTGACAAACCTTATTAAAAAAAACTTTAGAAGGATAATTGTATATCTTTCTAAATCTGTAGAATTTTATCCTTTTTGCATTTATTCCTTTTTCTTCTGTAACTTCATTTACAACATCGACTCATTTTTTTTCTAAGTTCAGCTCACAGAACCAGTCGAGTGGATGTCAGTGCTCTTCTATTTATCTGTCAATCAAGACTTCATAGTTGCAAAATGACTCCAAAATTTGATACTATGGGGCTGTAACTTACTTTCCACATTGATTAAAAAGATCACAAAATGTACCACTTTAAACCAGGCCTGTTCAAAACCTTTATTATGGCTTGTTTTCAGACCATCAAACTTGAGCCTCATTTCTTATATGCTTTGAAAACCAAATTTTATATGTGTAGCTTATTTTATAATCAGTAAGGCTTCATTTTGGTGTTTATATTCTTGTGTGGTTGAACATCACATATAAAAAGTTTTATACATCAAATCATATTAAAGACATTATTTTACTAACCATCTGGCTTCTTTATAGCAGTTTTTTTTATTTAAAATTGTTATTGCTGGATTTGATACTTTTCTGAAACTCAAGAATATATTGTGAAGTTAATCGATAAAACTATTTTCAAATAAATTACAAATTAAAAAATTAAAGAACATGAAAATATAAAGAAAAATAATTATAACCACTGTAATCGAACAATATGTCCCTTGCTTAAAAATAATTTTGGTACAGACAATATAACAAATCTATATTGTATAACAATTTCAATCCTTTTTGTTTATTTTCGAATTTTTTATAAAATTTATATTTGCATTCTGTTTTCTCATTCATTACTGGCATTCTGTTTCACATGTGGATGAATAAAATTAATGAAATAACATCAGATTTGTTTTTAGATGAATTATCATTATATAATTTTCTATTTGAACTGATATGGTGCTATTTTGATTGTTATGCATGTAAGAGACATATGACAAAGATAAAACTCAGTCAATTCAATCCCTGGGGTCTGGTAGTGCTGAAAAGTGACATTGGTATATGCAATTTCACCACAGATGTCTAATTTCTCTCTTTTCCATCTAGCATGTGGTAGAAATAATGCTAACACTGTACTTGTTCCGGGCTAATGGGGGAGGGGGAGAGAAATCTCCAGTGAGTGCTTCAACGATCACACATACAATTCATGACTGTTTAATGTTTGTTTTCTTTTATTACCTAATTTAAATATATATATATATATATATATATATATATATATGAGAGAGAGAGAGTTTAAGGTGTGCTATATTCATGGGTAAAAGTGATCAATATCATGCATAGAGCAGGTGTATGTATATATATATATATATATATATATATATATATATTAGGTCATCCCATAAGTTCTGTCCGAATTTTAACTTTTTGTTAAAATGAACAAAATCTAAAGAGTATTTTATAATGTCTAATGGAGCTGAACATTATTTTTATGTTTAGATGCATTTAAACTGATCAAATTTTATTTCAGAGAACAATAAAATTAAATTTTGTTTGATTAAAACCCTGCTAACATGGAAGTACCCAAGAACCATTTGAGGCACATAATGCTTTATGAGTTCATGAAAGGAAACTCAGCAGCCGAAGCGGCTAGAAACATTCACTCAGTTTATGGAGAGGAATGGGTGAATGAAAGAACCTGCAGAAGATGGTTTGCAAAATTCAGAGGTGGAGATTTTACCCTTGAAGATGAAGATTCAACCGGACGTCCAGTTGAGTTTGATGAAAAGCTTCTTGAAGCAGCCCTTGAAGAAAATCCTGCTTTATCAGTTGAGGAATTGGCAGTGGTTCTTAGTTCAAACCATACAACTGTTCATCGTCATCTTCAACAACTTGGAAAAGTTCCTAAACTTGGAAAATGGGTGCCTCATGAATTGCCTGAAAACAACCTCAAATCCCGAGTTGACATCTGCTCTTCTCTCCATTCTCACCAACTTGTTTCACCTTTTTTGGATAGACTTGTGACTGGCGATGAAAAATGGATCTTTTATCGAAATGTTAAGCGTCATACACAGTGGCTTGGTAAAGGGGAAGGACCCCAGCCACAGCCAAGAAGGGAACTTTATGAGCAAAAGGTTCTTCTTTCAATCTGGTGGGATTGCCAAGGAATAATCCACTTTGAATTCTTACCACCTAATGCAACAATTAATGCTCAAATATACTGTCAGCAATTAGAGCGTTTGAACCAAGCTTTGAGGAAAAAAAACCTTCTCTAATGAATTGAAAACGGGTGATGTTTCATCAGGACAATGCGCGACCACACACAGCAAGAATCACGTCACAAAAGATCGAAGAACTTGGTTGGGAGAAAATTCCTCATCCACCTTATTCTCCCGATCTTGCTCCTTCAGACTACCATTTGTTTCGTAGCTTACAGAATCATTTGGAAGAAACAGCTTTTGTAACACAGGAAGAGGTTAAAACTGACATTTGTGAGTTCTTCGAATCAAAGCCAAAAGAATTTTACAGTAACGGAATTAGTAAACTTGTTAATAGATGGAAGGAAGTCATAGATAATCAGGGAAAATACATTGTTGATTGAATCTGTAATTAAATGTAACATTTGGTCACTTGTTTTCTTTATTCAAAATTCGGACAGAACTTATGGGATGACCTGATAATTTTGTTTTATGTTTTGGCATTTTTTCATCATGTATCCCTCTTTTTTAGCAAATTTTTCGAGTTATATAATTTTATTTCTTTAAAAATCGTAATAAAAATATTCAACGCCAAAAAATTCATTGAGACCAAAAACTAAATATATTTGAATCATTTTTCATGTGTTATAATCAACATTTCACATAACAAGGTTTTCCAGATTTAACTTTTTAAATCTAATAATTGTTCCACTTTAAAAATCTTGATCAAAAGCAAATAAATATATACAGATAAATAATTAATTTACAAAAATAATGTTATTAAAGGCAATCATCTTTACAAAGACACAGTCAGTCAAGTTATTTAAGTACGTCATTTTTACATCCATTTGGTGGATAGATATATTGTATTGAATAACTAATTGCATTAAAGTTCTAACAGACAATAATCATACTCTGGGAGCTTAAACTCTCATAATCTGTTTCAGACCTTTTTGAGGAGCCTTTGCCAACAGACTGAAATATGTAATGTTCATTGCTATTTTTAAAAGAGTAAACACACAGACTTTCAGTTAATTCAAATGAATCATTCATTTTATAAGTGTTTATTTCACCTTTCATGGCCTCATGGCTTTTTATAAAGTCACTGAAGTAATAGCTTCGATATAAATATTGGGTTTATATTTTACAGAAAAGCAAAATCTATAGCAGAACTTAAAATGTCCAAATCTGTAACAAAATAATTTATGTATTCAGACATTTTTTGTGACTTGCTGGGATATCTTCTGGTAGATGTGGCATTTTCAGCTCTAAATGCCACTAATGTGTGTTATTTGTAATAAAAAGTTTTGTGAAAAAATAACCCACAAAATTTCACAATGGACAGGTTACTGGCCTATGTGGTAACAAGTTTTATTGGAGTAAGCATTCAAATGAAAAAAAAAATTTTTTTCAGTGTTATATAATGTGTGCTTTTAGAGATAAATTTTGTGAAAACTTACATCCACAGATTTCAGTGGAATCATTTCTCTCTTGTGTGTCTAAACATATGTAATTTAAGAGATGACCTTTGGGAAAACTTAAATCCACAGAGTTCACAATGGAATGGTTTCTCTCCAGTGTGTGTTAACATGTGTGATTTGAGAGATGAATTTTGGGAACATTTAAATCCACAGATTTCACAGTGAAATGGTTTCTCTCCAGTGTGTGTTAACATGTGTCTTTTTAGAGATGTATTTTGGGAACACTTGAACCCACAGATTTCACAGTGGAATGGTGTTTCTCCAGTGTGTTTTAACATGTGTGTTCTGAGACTTGTCATATGTGAACACTTAAATCCACAGATTTCACAGTGCAATGGTTTCTCTCCAGTGTGTGTTAACATGTGTTGTTTGAGAGACGATTTATGGGAACATTTAAATTCACAGATTTCACAGTGGAATGGTTTTTCTCCAGTATGTGTTAATAAATGTCTCTTGAGATTTGAATTTCGGGAACACTTAAATCCACAGATTTTGCAGTGGAATGGTTTCTCCCCAGTGTGTGTTAATAAGTGTATTTTGAGACTTGAAGTTTGAGAACACCTATATCCACATATTTCACAGTGGAATGGTTGCTCTCCTGTGTGTATTAACATGTGATGTTTGAGATGTGCATTTTGAGAAAAGTTGAATCCACAGATTTCACAGTGGAAAGGTTTCTCTCCAGTGTGTGTTAACATGTGTTTAGGGAGTGACGATTTAAAGGAAAATCTATCTCCACATAATTCACAGCGGAAACGTTTCTCACCAGGGTGAGTGTTCATGTTTGTTCTGCAATTTGAATTCCTGGAAAATATAAAACAGCAGATTTCACTGGAAACGGTTTCTCTCCTGTTTGTGTTCTGTTAAATATCTTGGGTTCACTTACAGCTTGCTACTAATCCACACAAATTTCACAGTGTAAGAATATCTTCTGTTTCAGGATTATTAGGGTTTCAGGAATTCTCAAAGATGCAGACTGAAAAATAAAATAAAAAAGATTTGAATTGCACTTGAGTAAGAAAACACACCATATCGGGTTATGAAATAAGTTTGTAAGACATTTATTTTCAAGTTTTTTTTTTTTTTTGCTTAAAACTGTGTTGAAAATTACAAAAATTGCACCAATATGAAACAGGTTTATAAAAAATGCATTTTTAATTGCTGTCTTAAAACTGTCCACATTTATAACTAATGCACCATTACACTATATGTTTGTTAAATAAAAATATGTAAATTGTTAATGAAAAGGGATTTGTCAGCAACTCGACTTTTGAATACAAACAAATGAAAGCATAGAGACCGATAAATTATAAACATCATACAGTTTATTTTGTCTGAAATCATTTGTATAATTGAAATTCTCAGGAAGTAAAATTAAAAATAGGATTTCATTTTATTCTGGATGGTATTTAAAACTAGAGCTAATTTGCTACTAGACTATTATTAAATCTCCTATCAATGGATGTGTGGGTGTTGGACTGTGACATGGAACAGAAAAACTGAGTTTTAGACCAGGAAAAGGACAACTTTGAATTCAAAACCATGTATGGTATTATACAGGATACACTAAAATTTCACATTTGACCATCAAATGAAGTTAAGTGCCAAGATTGATTTAGGGTTACTCAAAGCCACTGAGTGCAGAGAAGAACGTGACCTCTCACCTTAATCTTGTATAGCAAGCAAGAGAACAATTGGATAGATGGATATACAACCAGAGATGATTTGGTCAGTCTCTTACAGACAGCATGCCAGACTTTGGGTGCAGGATGGAAATAGGGCAGCTTACCAAAGACTGGCTGAGAGGAAGAGATGAAATATTAGTGGGAATAAAAAGTAAATTCATGAAGATTCAAGTCTCATGATATAATTTGACAATTCCCATTCATTATCTCACTAACCATTTATTATGCATGGAGAAGGAAAACCACTAAAAACTTTTAACCAATGGAGTCAGTAAAAAAAAGATTTGTGTGCCAATAATAAGTTCAGTTGCAAATCCATATTTAAAAAGTCCAAGAGGCAAAGTGGTTGTAAACAGCCCAACAGACTAATACTGAAAATGGGGGGAAAAAATCCAACCTTCCACTTGCAACAGAGGAAACCCACTTTCGTTCACCAAGCTCAAAAATCATTCTCCCTCTGTTAATCAAAGCAACTGCTTTTATTCACAGAGCAATTTTTCTGACTGGCCATACCAGTTAGGGAGAAAAGAACATTAGCATAGTTCTTCTGATACTTAAAGTGGTAGGTTTTTAAAGTTAGCAATTTTATTTTTCCTTTGGCAGACCACCTGCAAAAGACAAACTCTTTCTCAAGGTAGGTGATTTTCTCTTTTGTTACATTCCCCCTGTCACATAGGTTTACATATGGTCTCTTTAAACTTGAGTTTCTCTGGTAGTGGGATGATTACTGGAGGGGACTGAATGCTATGTTCAGCATACTCATCTCCTGAGGAGTCCTCTAGTTTAACAACCTCATGCACAGTGTCTTCACCATCTGAGGATGACTATCCTTTCACTTCCTGAGCAATCACTGTGGTGTCATTTGCCGAAGTATCCAAACCCACACAAGGATGCAAATCTTTCATGTATTTTTGCATTCCATCAACCAGCACAGTTTCCAGTGCCACATTGAACCCAAATCCCATTTTCTTTTTTCATTTTAGTAAATGTTAGATTATTTTTTTGGAAAAAAAAGGAAAAATAATTCTGAATTACCATCTTTGACTACTTTTCCCTACTGGAAGAGTAATATAATAATTAACTTTTAACTACAGAATAATTAAAAAGAACAAAAACATATTGTTTGTAATTAAATATTTTATATCAAACTTGAATGAAAATAAAAAATAAAGCAATTTTAAATTTATTAAATTCAAAAGTACCATTTAACTAAAAATAAAAAATAAACCATTTAACTATTAAAAAGAAATTATTCATATTAGTAAGTTTTATAAAATCATATAATAACAAAAAAATATTCTTAAACTATTGGTTATATATAGGTAGGGCTTATATCTGTGAAAACTGAAATGGCGTACTTGTTTGTCTTTCATCACTCATCCAACAGACATCAAAGGATAAAGTCAATAATGTTTTAATACATCTCCTTACCTACTGTCGCCCTACAGTTTACAGTATTTAGGAACCAAGTTTTATGAAGTTGGCTTGATTTAATTAAAAAAAATAAAAGGTGTGATAGAGGTGACAAAAACTTTGTCTTTGTTTTAACCTTTAGTTTTCCTATCACATTGCGATGGACAGTTTCTCATTACACAAAGGCAAATTTTACAAAGTAGACTTTTTAAAAAAATGTTATTTAATAAATTCAATAAAGTGACTAAACAATAATGTAGCTTTTTGTCTCTAGATGTCATTGTGGTGCTACTGTTTTGTAGGTTTTGACAATTTCACTTAACTTTTATTTAGGATTCTAGAATTCTTTGCGAGGTTTGTTTCAGAAACTTATCAAATTAGATTAAGGGCTGAAGTACGTAACCCTATCAAACTTATCGAATGCGTGGATATTCCAATGAGTGAAATCTTTCATTTTCCTTTTATTTTCTTGTTTTAATAACCTTTATATATTGTTACAATTTCTCACTAAATATTATAATGACGCAAAACAGAAATCTATACTGGAAACGGGGGGGGGGAATAGAATTCTATACTGAAAGCTGGAAAAAAAAAAAAAAAAAAAATGAAATTCCCTAAAACCTGAAATGGAAAATTGGTGTCTATAGATACCTCCATAAAATCGTGATATGTCAGGTGGAAGAAGAATTTTTTTAAATGTAAATGCTTTCTTGGAGCTTTCATTTTTACTTTAATTGAAAGTTAAAGGATTAAAATTGACTATTAAAGTGTAATTAGTGTATTTCAAACAGTAATTATATTGATTGGAGTCATTTATTTCCAGTGAAATTGGTCATCAATATTTTAAAAAGAAATTTAATTTGTAAAGAAAAGTTAATTCTCTATTTTAAAAATTTTGCAAAACTACAAATTTCTGAAATTATTTAAGGAAAATTAGCAAATTTAAAGATAAATTAATCTGATTTGAAACAAATATTACTTATAGCACAAAATATTGTTTACACTCATTTCTTAACCATAAGGTCTTGTTTTTCTGACGTGTTCATCAATTTATTGACAGCTTAACATCTTGACAGGTAAATATGGTGAAACAGAATTGCTAGCAGTTTATATGAGTGTTTTTTCTAGGTATCTTTAATAATTCACTGAACAAATAGCATGGAATGATGAAAAAAGCCCCAAAACTAAATGAAAACCAAGTTGGATCATCAAAATGTTTATGAAGTTTGGGGCCTTTTTTCATCAGCGTACACTCTTTTTTTACGAAGTAGTGAATATAACTAGTTTTTTTTTCCATGAGAAAGGCGACAGCCCTGTTGAAAATTCCTTTCAACTCAAAGGGTCGATCAGAAGCTGGTCCGGTACAGTAAGTGTTGTGAAACATTGCCCAGTCTTGCAACCCAAAATTCAGTCAGGGATCATTTAATAATGGGAGAAGAAGAAAACCTGCAGAATCACTCTGTTCTCATAAAGTCCCTCTCGCAAAAAAAGTTTCATATGTTTATTATTTTATAAAGTACAATAATTGTGGCACATGGCCTAAGTGGAAGTGGAGAACTGCTGGTCTTTGCTAGCTATCGTAGTCCTAGTCAACCATAATCATGACCTATTCATCCCTCTCAAAAAGAAACAAAAAAATATAGATGAGGAGGGACGGGAGGCAGGCTTTAAGTAACAAGGTGGCAAATCTGTGCATCCAACTCCTTCTAGTAAAAAGATTACAAAAACCTGTACTCAGAATTACCTCATTTTGAAAAACAAGCCATGGCAACCACTTCACCTCCCACATCTGACTGCAACCCAACACATGCAGGTAATTTCACTTATTTTTCCACAAACTTTAAAACATATAACCTTTTAATGATAATTACTGCAATTTTTATTTTTCAATTCAGAACAGATTTTTTTATTTTTACGTATTATCTTTAAAATAAAAAAGAAATGTAACGGAATTTCATTCAAAGAAGACATTTAAATCATTAAAATTTTTTTTATTAGTGGCGGCTTTAGAAAATGATTTTCTCTATAATGTAAAATGTTTATTTGTTTATAAGGACAAATCTATTCAGCATTTATTTTAAATTAAGCACCACCATGAGATTGCTGCAAAATGAGCATCGCAAGATAAAAACAGCTTTAAACCTGAAAATAATTTTTTATTGCCTAAATGTTTATGTTATTATCAAGAGGAAAGATCAAAGTATTTTTTGATTATTTTTTTTTACATTTTTTAATCATTAATCTGTCCAAAAATTTTGTTAAAAATCATGGTCTTTTTATTCAGGAAAATTGACACAAAATTGTTTGTCAGACATTTTCTTTAAATTTTGTAAATAAAAGTGATTTTTCCATTTAAAATTCTGTCAAAAATCAATTATACTGTTTTTAAACTCATTTTAAGAAAATTAGAAATTATAAAGTTTATTTAATATATTTTAAAACAAACATTACTTACTTTCTGTGTTGAAAAAAATGTAGTTTAAAATAAGAGAAAGCAGGTCTTAATAGCGGAGACAATTGATAAGTGACGATTTCATCACATACTGACAGCTTATGTGAGGAAAAGTTATATGGAAGGATAGAAATGACATAACTTAGCTTTAAATGAACCAACTTATTTTTAAGGAAAAATTTCAGCATTCTGATTTTTTTTGTTTTTTGGTACTTAGCTTTCCACCTTTATGTTTACGATGCTTTATGAAAAAATATAATGCTATAAAAAATTTAAAAATAAGACTGTTGAGAGTGAGATAAATTTAAAATTTAAATTTTATTGTAACTGTATATAAAATATTATAATTTTATGGGAAATAATGTTTATATACCAACACAAATCACATGAAGTTTTATTGTATTCATGCTGGTTCTGGTCCTCCATACATTTGAATTACAGCCGTTTTACGGACACAAAAAAATAATTTTGTATTAGATTTTTATCTAGTTGGGGTTTGCTGATTGTAATAAGCTTTACAATTTATAATCGGTAAAGATAGTTCTACTTAACACCATTAACTAAACTAGGTACCTCCACTTTTTCATGGAAAACAGCAGAGCGTAATGAAAAAGGCCACAAACTTTTATCATCAAAATGTTTATGTTATTATTAAGATGAAAGACCAAAGTATTTTTTGATTAATTTTTTAAGTTTTTAATCCTTTCTAACACGTTTTTTTAGTTAAAATCTTTTGTCTACATCATCAGGGTGGCATAATAATGACATTGACTTCTTTGTGCTTTTTTCCATTGAAAACACATTGATAAGGAAATTCTTGTTAAAATCAAATAATTGTCCAATTTTAATGAAAGTTTCAGGACTTATTCACAAATGAATGAAATTATTTTTGAAATTTTTATTTTAGAAAATTTTGGTAAAAAGTTGGGTTTTTTTTCATGTTACCCCCCCCCACACACACACACACACTTAATTTCATGAAATTTCACAAAGAAACTTTCTATCTCCTAAATTCTTTTTATTCATTAAAAGTGGGACACCTTGGAGAATGAAATCACCTAATTTTTTTTTCAAATTTGTGCCATTCTAACTGAAAATCTGCTCTAAGTTTTAAAATAATGAATGCAATAAAACTATGACATTATTTAATTAGAAAAGCTTTTAATTGCTTTTGTAAATAAGCTATATTAAAGACACTACTGTCTGAAGAAATCAAATTTTTCCAATTTTTTTAATTTTAATAATTTATAATAGTTTAAAATCATGTAAAATTCTGTATTGGGCTATTTCCTGGATGTGATATAATAATTAAGTGAAAATGAAATTTATGAATCCAAAATTAAAAAGATTAATAAATGTAGTTACACTATTCTATTTTTAAAATAATTTTTTACTTAATTTGTTCCCTTTTTTCATCTATGAAAGGCTAAATATGACATTATTATGAAACGGTCACGTGTTCTAAGAGTTTTGTCTCTTTACAGAGAAATTAATTAAGAAAATTTTATAGTATCTTAAAACTTTTTTCTTTTTGCATAAAGCATCTTCGAAAGGTAAATAAAAGTCAATAAATTATTAGATAATTGCAGAAAATATGTTCATTTGTAAAAATTACTAGGTAGTTAAAAACCAAAAAAAATACATTCACTTAGATTTCATAAATTTATGTCAACTCTAGTCAGCCATACTAGCTGTCATTGTTTCGTCACTCAATTGTCCATCAATCATCACCTCAGATAAACAGGACCAATCATTAGCAAATGGTTGTATATTATTTTTTATGCTATAAGTAAAATATTTATTTCAAATCAGATTAATTTAACTTTAAAGTTTACTCAAATAACGTATCAGAAATATATATATTTTGGAAGAGATTTAAAATTGCTAAATTTATTTTGTTTACAAATTTCTTAAAATTAGGGAAATGGCAGCTTTTAAGAAAATTTTAAGAAATCAAAATTCAATTTGACGTCCCAATCGATATAATTTCTATCTGAAATACACCAGAATATTTTACTTACTGGAAATAATAAATTTATTCCTTTAGCTTTGAATTAAAGCTAAAATGAAATCTTCAAGAATGCTTTTTCATTTTTAAAAACTCATTTTAAACCTTAGGTATCAAAAATTTATGCTGAAAAAGTGGAGATACCTAGACTAAACTGTACACCTTTTTCATTAATTTGAGAATATTTAACAACTTTAATGTAAAAATAATTTAAGAAATAACAAATAATTGTTGTAAAAATTTATTTTTCATCAAAAAAGTTTTTTGCTTTCAGACAATATCTTCATAAAAGCAACTAAAATAGGTATGTTCAATAATTCACAGAAAAAAAAAAGCATAGCATGATGAAAAAAGGGCCCCAAACTTAACAAAAACAAAGTTTTATTGTGAAAAAGTTTATCTTATTAATAAGAGGAAAGACCAAAGTATTTTTTGATTATTTTTTAAAAAATTTTATTCTTTTCTAGCAAGTTTGAAATTTTGGTTGAAAATCTTCTTTTTTTTTTTTTTTTAGATCAAAGGTTGCATTAGTTTTTTTTGTGCTTTTTTCAATTGAAAAACACATTAATTTGGAAATTCTTGCAAAAATCAAATAATTGTTGGCTTTTAATGAAACTTTCAGAACTTATTAAAAAATGAATGAAATTATTTTATGTTATCCCCGCCTTACTTAATTTTATGAAAACCTGAAAATCCCAAACAGTAAACTTCTCAATTTGATTTTATTAAATGCAGAAGACTTTGAAGAATATAAATCATTGATTTTTTTTTTTTTGTAAACTTGTTCTACCCAAACTTTAGCTCTGAATTGTAAAATACAAAACCCAATAAAACTAAGACATTATTTAATTAAGAAAGCTTTTAATGGCTTTTCTGAATAATATATATTAAGGATATTTTTATCTGAAGGCAAAATATTTTTTTGATGAAAAATGAATTTTTACAAGAATTTTTTTCTTTTTTTAAAATTTTAAATGTAAAATGTGACAAAGTTGTTAAATATTTTAAAATTAAATTTGAAGCTGTGTCTCAGGAAATGCTCTTATTAAAAGATCTACTTTTTACAGATCTTAAATTTGAAAGCTTATTACAATCTGCGAAACTGTATTTTTACAATAATTTTTTATTAAAAACACTCCCAGTGAAACTATGGAAACACAGTTCTGAAATAATGTCACGTGTGCTTGAGTTGTTTCTCCTGATAGTCAATCAGTCAGAATTTTATACACTATCATCGTTGCATTTTCAAAATTTTGAATTTTCTGTTGACATATTTCATTAAATATTTTATTTTTATTTTTTTTAATATAATTTTTTTCTTCTTTAGTCAAAGATATACTGCAATTATTAATTTTTCTTTTTTAGATTCAATTTTAGGGACGGAAACAATGCAGGCTTTTGACATATCTTTGTTAAAAATGTACCTAAAAGAAATCAATAAATACTAGGCTTTTGAAAGTATTTAATTTTTAAGAATTACTTTATAGTTAAATAAGCTGGTTCACTTAAAAATTAAAAATACTATCACTTCTGCCCTTCTGTCCATTGTTGATACATTGACTAAACATCAATTCACACCTCCAAAACCAATCACCACGGTCAGACATGCTTCTCTTATTTCCAACTAAATTTTCTCTACTAAAAAATTAAGCAATGTTTGTTTCAAATTACATTAAGTATACTTTAAATTTTCTAATTTTCCTAAAATAACTTTTGGAAAAAGTAAAATTGAATTTTATAAAATTTTTAAACGAAGAAATTATCTTTTGTTTACAAAACTGTCAAAAAAAAAAAAAGATTTTTAGCTAAATTTTCGGATGTGCTAGAAAGGATTAAAAAAATTTTATATTAAAAAAATAATTTGGTCTTTCCTTAATAGCATAAACATTTAGACGATAAGAAAATTGTTTAATCAAGTTTGGGTCCTTTTTTCATCAGGGTATGCTCTTTTTTAGTGAAGTATTGAACAAACATTTTGACGATAAAAATTTGTTTTCGTCAAAAGATCATTTTTTTTAGGGATGTCCCAGTTGTCGCTAAAAAAGTGGCATATCCTGATGAAAAAAGGCCCCAAACTTAATAAAAACAAAATTTTATCACGAAAAACTTTGTTATTAATAAGAGTAGAGACCAAAGTATTTTTTAATTATTTTTTGAAATTTTTTATTCATATTTAGCACGTTTAAATTTGTGGTTGAAAATCTTTTTTTTTTTTTTTTTTAGGTCAACGATCACCTAATATTTTGCACTAGCTTTTTTTCACTTTAAAAACACATAAATTTGGAAATAATTTTAAAAATCAAATAATTGTCCCAATTTAGTGAAACTTTCAGAACTTATTCAGAAATGACTGACTTTATTTAAGAAATGTTTGTCTTTTAGAAAGTCATGGTAAAAATATATTTTTTTTATGTCTGATACCCACCTTACTTAATTTTATGAAAACTTTTAAACTAGGAGGTGTGCAATTACTTTTATTTTTTAATTAAATAAAGGAGACTTTGAGGAATATAAATCATAAATTTTGTGTAAAATTTTGACCCGCTTAAACCCCAATTTTAGCTCGGAATTTAAAATACAAAAATGCAAGAAAACTAAGACATTTTTTAATGAAAACAGCTTTTAATGTCGTTTATAAATAATATATATATTAAGGACTTTTTTTTGTGAAGTCAAAATCCTTTTCGGGAGAATAATAAATTTTTACGAGAATTGTTTACTTTTATTTTTCATCTAAATAAAAAAATGAAAATATTGATAAATGTTTACAAAAATAAAGTACGAAGTGTGCCTCTCATTTTTTTCGCTCATTAAAAAGATCTATTTTTATAGATCATAAATTAGAAAGCTTATTACAATCTTCGAGCCGCAAATTATTTTAAAATAAATTTTGTTATTTCAAAAAATGCATTAAAATCATCTCCGACAAATCTATGGATGGCCATTTCTAAAAAAACAAAACAAAATGTTATTCCCCCTGATTGAGTGAAAATATCTTTCTGGCTGGACGCATTTTAACTTTTCATTATTGTCACCTCGTCAACTCAAAAATTTTTTTTTTTTTTTTTTTTTTTTACATATAATCTTTTTCAGTGAGAGACATACTGCAAACATTTTTTTTTCAATTCAAATTTAGAGACAGAAACAACAAAAAAGGTCTCGTTGGGGAAAAAATATTTCATAAAAAAATAGCTGTTTTAAAACGCTTGTTTTTGACTATAGCAAACCTGATCTGACTGAAGTTTAGTGGGGCTAGGAACCCTCAAAAAGCAGCTGTGCTAAGATAAATTTTTAAAAAAAATGAACATAAAATTTTATGTGAAAATAACAATATTGTTACAAAATTTTTGTCTTAGAAAATTTGAACTATAAATGTATTTTTTCGTAATTTAAATGTTATTTTTATTCAAGAATTCTCCCTCAAACGTAAGGTAAAAAAAAATTGGAAGTATATATAAAGTGGTTCACTTAAAGCTAGAACAATTTATATCACTTTTGCCCAACCGTCCGATAATTTCCCCTGACGTAAGTTGTTGACAGGTTGACATACATCAGTTAACACCTCTCAATCGGGCCAAAAAAACAAGCACCACGGTCGGAAATGTCTTTTTAAAAAATTTTCTGATGAAAAACTAAGTAATGTTTCTTTCAAATTACATTAAGTTATTAAGTATACTTTAAATTTTCTAATTTTCTTAAAATAACTTTTGAGAAAAGTATCATTGAATTTTACATGATTTTTAATGAGGAAACTTTATTTTTGTTTATAAAACTGTCAATAATGATTGATTTTACCGTTTTTCGTCAATTCTGATGACTCAAAAAAAAAAACATGATTTTTAGCTAAGATTTCGGACCTGCTAGAGAAAGGATTAAAAAAATTTTAAAAATACTCAAAAAATACTTTGGTCTTTCCTTTTTAAATAATGACATAAACATCTAGACAATAAAAAAAAATTTTAATCAAGTTTGGGGCCTTTTTTCATCAGGATATGCCACTTTTTTAGCGACAACTGGGACATGTTTAGTTTTTCATGCTCATTCCAGCAATCTCATGGTGGTGCCTATTTTAAATAATCATGTTTTGTTTAAATTTATAAAGGATTTAAAATTTTATTTATATACGTAAATTAATTTTTCTCTTAATCAGCATTCGCCTTTGGCTATTATCTTTCAAAGAAAAAAATGAAATATGTTACGATCGAACTTACCTTTTTACTAGCGAATCTAAAAAAAAAACCTAGAAAAAATAAAAACAGGATCAAGAAGTTGCTGTTGTTGGTGGACTCGACATTTCTTTCTCAAGTTCGACAATATTTTGTAATCAATAAAACTTTCTATTTTCGAACAAAATTGTAATTAAAAACGATTCATTATTTGAAAATAAAAGGTTTGTAGCTTCTGAACACAAACAGCCAACAGAACAAAGGAATTGCTATAACCGGTGTAAAAGAAGAATTTGTTCCTTGTACAAAAATAGTCTAGGTACAAATTGTCACACGATTTCATATCGCCGATATACAATGGTGTGACAATTTGAACCTAGACTATTAAAAATTCGATAAAACAGATTGATATTCTGATATTATATCGGAATATCAACCTGTTTTTTGGTCTATTTTTCATTTTTCTTTTAATTCGTGTCCATCAGATTTTTAGGATATAAGTCGCTATTATTAACTTTCAAATAAAACAGAAATATGTGAACGATATTTCTAATTCTATCAAAGAAGAAACATGAATTATTTTTTTAAAATATGCGGGATTTTATACCCTTTGAATTTCTGTGACAAATAATGTCCTCTGTAGAAAATAAGGGTAAAAAGAGCATGACCCAACACGACAAGAGAAAACAGGACAGCACCAAACTTGAGTGGAAAAAAAAGAAAGGTTTTATTATTTAAAAAAAAAAAAAAGGAAGATAGAAAAATTGCGTTTAAAAATCGTCGCAAATAAACAGTGGTTTTTGCGAGGACTTAACTGGTGGCAGTAAAAAGCTCGTTCGGTTAACAGTTCTTCTCATTATTGTTGCAACGTCGGAATATATTCGCCTTCATGTCGAAGAGGGATTCAGATTTCAGATGCTTTGCTGCAACTGTTGGGACATCCTCGTTCCTATGTTGTATTCTTGGCCGCTCCATTTTCGGACACCATGTGGCTGCTGGTTGAGTTTTACGGAGCTAAATTAGTCCGTGTTGACTCGTCGGTGGCACAGGAAAAAAGAGGCCGTGATAGGCTGCTTTCAGCCCAACCCAGGGGCCAGTGACAATGAGCCCCTACAAAGGGAGGCAATTCATTTGTCTATATAATAGTTTCAGTAATAATGAATTTTTGTGGGGAGGGGTCTTTTAATAAGTCCATGATGGCTGGTCTAACATTTTCAGGGTGAATCTAAACCTTTTCAAACAAAAGCAAATAGGATAAAAGTTGCTGTCATTGTTGCACTTGATTTTTCTTTCTCAAAAATATTTTGTAATCAATAAAACTTCTTATTTTTAAAGAAATTGCAATTAAAATAGATTAGTGTCTGTCTATATTTCTGAGATGAATTATTATGTACACTATTCGGGCTATTGTGCTCATCTTTGTTACCATATTTTTCACAACGTTTCTTCCTTTCAGTATCTGTCTATATTTCTGAGATGAGGTATTAAGTACATTATTTACATTATTTGAACTGTTGTCCTCATCTTTGTTGCCATATTTATCTCACAATGTTTCAGCCGTTGTATGCTCTGGCCTTCTTCAGTTGGTTGGAATGTAGAATTGAACCCTTTATAACTGACATACATTAAACATGGCACGTGGAACTAGAACAGTCTACCCCAGCAAGCGAAATAAAGTAAATAGTGTAAAAAAGATTAAGTATATAAAGATTTTTCTTTCAAAGAAAATGTGTAAATCTGAGAATTAACAGAATTAAAACTGTGTGTGTGTATCTGTGTAGAATATCGTGGTTATTTCTCTCCCTATTAGTTTTTATACCTTTTTCTCTCTTTCAGCACTGAGTTTCAAAGATAAATGTATCAATCTTACATCTGGTGTCACAGACTGTCTTTACTCTTAAGATTTCTTGCATGTTCTGCCGTTTTCTTAGGTGTAATCCATTTTATGCTTAAATACTTCTTATTAATGCTTAAATGGCAAGGTAAATAATTATATATGTCATCACTTACCCATTATTTTCTTTTTCTTATTTAATTTGGTGGTATCTTAAGTATTAGGGTATTATACAGAGTGCTAGAGAAAAGTAATAATATGCAGGAAATTTGTCTCTGGCTTTCCCACATGAGAAGGTTGAGGTTAAAAAAAATTGTGATGAAAATCGAATAAAAACAGCAAGATTAGAGCAGAAAAACTCTCCTTTTTAGCTGGATGAATAAAGAAAGACAAAATGCAAAAACACCCTTATGAAACTAGGCCTTTTGGAGCTCCAATCTCACTGGGGGTTCCTGCATAGTACACAACACACCGGTCATGCAGATACACAATGTATATTATTATTTGATGGCTGACAAGGTAATGTCAGTTTAAAAATAATTTTAAAAAACAGTGGATGGCCATAAAACAGTGCTGAGAAAATGGCAGAGGCTACAGCAGGGACCAAAAAACACCCACCCTACTGGTTATGGAATACAGGGATAAAACGCACCGACCCTGTCAAAAAAATTCAATGTATTTGGGTTGTTTTATATTCTTTATAATCAACATACACCCTTGTGCAAATTAATTGAAACAAATCGAATAATTTCATTATTATTTACTTTTGGGGGGGATTTTTCTAATGAAACATGACCCAGTGCCATGTTAGTACTTTGTATGTCCATTCCATGAAGTTATTCCTTGCAGATTGACCACAGATTCTTGATTGGATTTAAATCAGGAAAGTTTCTAGGTCAGTCTATAGTAATTTGATTTACTCACTGGTAAGGTTATCCAGTGTGTTTGTGCAGCATTACAATTTTTGTTAACTTCCATGGAGTAATATCCATCACAATGGCTGTAGGACAACTAATCAACAGTCGAGACAATAGTGTCTGGGTGTGGTAAAAATCTGATGCAATCACAGATGACACAATATTTTTCAAGGCCAAACAAATTTCATCATACACTCTGAAAAAAGATTCATATTACTGAACACCACTGCAAATGACCCAATCTGAGGAAAAAACAGAAATCAATTACACCCTATCATTCCAGTGGGTCTAAAACTGACTGTATTTTGAGAGAAAAGAAACTCAAGTGGTTGTTTCAATTAATTTACACAAGGGTGTATGTGATAAAACATGTTCATGAATTAACTTCTTAAAACTAATGATTGATTTTTTCAAACATCTTGAACAACACTAAATAATAATGTGTTTAAAAAAATAAAATTTCACCAAATGAAAAATATACTGATTTTCTTCTAACAAATTTGAAATAACAACTAAAAAAGTTACTAATTTCAGAAGCACAGAAAACACAGCTAATTTTCTTCAGGACACCACCCCAAAATTTACGACAGGCCATACAATAAAATGCTAGCAACACACATCAAGAAGTTGACTTTCACGTCTTTCCAACACATTGTTAAAACATTAAACACTGCCCAGTTTCATGAGTAAAGGAAATATTTCTCATAAAATTGTCTCGACTTTATTATTTGGCAAATTTGCAGTTTAAGCTCTACACACCAATTGCAACTAAAATTTCCTGAAAAGTTTCATTTCAGTGTACTGTAAATTTATATGCTTATTTAAAAAAACAGTAAAAGTTTTCAGAAATCTAGCATTTAGGAGATATCAAGCTTGAACTCATCCGCATCATGGCTACAGCACAACAACCATTACTAGTGTTGTTTACATACCTTTGCCTAGAGTAATCATGTGTAGAAGCTGACTTAGTTAACGGACTTTTTACTGATCTTCCTATCTTCTTACTCGTCTCAATTCCTGCACAAAACCAAAAGAAGTCTTAAGACACTTTTGAAAGTGAAGCTTTTATTAAATTTTTAAAAAATTTAAGTTATTTAGAAAAGCAATGAAAAGTGTTTTTTTTTATAGTGAAGCTGTAACAATAATGTAATAATAATAATAATCATGCTTTTTAAAACCATAAAAATTTAATTTAAAAAATTTTGAACCTTAAAATTTGTTCGTTTTTATTAATTCCTTTCTAGCATTTTTAAAATATTTTAATTAATCATGCTTTTTTTTTTTAAATTTGCACAATACGTGCACAATAATCAAGACAAGTGAAGCTTCCCTGCATGACTACTTGAGGCAAATGTGTGTAAACAATGCCAGTAATGGCTGCCTTGCTGTAGCCACAATGTGGACGAGTCTGAACTTTTAGTGTCAATAACTCCAAAACAGTAGATTTCCACAAACTTTTACTGTTATTTTTTAAATAAATATGTAAATTTACACCAAAAAGGAAATTTTAATTACAATTGGTGTGCAGGGTTTAAATTCATTTTTTTTTTTTTATTTATTTAGTTTTTACCGTATCATGTATAATCGTTATTGTCATGAGAGTAAGAAAAATTGTTAGAACTTTGCTTTTTAAATTTCTAATTCATATTTTTCAAAATATTCTTCACGATATATCACAAGTAACTATATTTACTCAGATGCATATTATACAGTGTAGAATTTCACCCAAATATCTTTTTTTAAGCGTTTCACTCCAAGCAAGGCGGGAAACCACTAGCACACAAGGGGTTACAGATAGTTGGAGCGAGAGCAAATAGGAGTGATAGAGGAAAGTATGAAGAGAAGGATAGGGGATAGATCAGGGCATCTGGAGACGTCGATTGACATTTCATTTGAATAGTTGGAGATTATAGCTATCAGGGAAACAGGAAAAGGGGAGGGAGTTCCACAGGCGAGAAGTGCAAGACATGAAGCTATTGGAGTAGAAGAGACGGCTACATGTAACAGTTTCGACAGTGAAAGAGTGTGAGCGTGATGCCAGCCTAGTAGAAGGCTTAAATTCGTGAAGCCTGGGAACCAGCGAAAGCAGCTCATCGGTGCAGTTACCATGAAAGTATTTGTAAAAAAGACAGAGGGAGGCTACGACACGTCTGTGAGAGAGTGACTGCAAATGAGATGCCAGATCAGGGTCAATTACGTTGCATATCCGTCTCTGGATCTTATCAAGAACCTCGAGACAAACATGAGGGGCTCCAGACCATATATGGCAGCAATACTCCATGCAAGGGCAAATGGTTGATTTGTAGATTTGAAGTAAGTATGAGTAAACATGTATTATGCAGTTGAATGAATTTAGGAAAATTTTCAAAAAACAAGGAACAGGACAAAATAATGAGACAAACAATATATATATATATATATATATATATATATATATATATATATATAAAGTATGTGGTGCAGTTCAATTTACATTACATGAATCATTCATACAAAAAACAGATATTAAAATTAATGATATAAATAGCGAGAATACATCTTCGCAAACAAATTTAATAAATGACATTAACCCCGAACCTGAAGATGAATGTTATGATCCCTGTTTATGCAACTGGAATTTATGAACAGAGATCATAACATTCATCTACAGGTTCGGGGTTAATGTCATTTATTAAATTTGTTTGCGAAGATGTATTCTTGCCATTTATACCATTAACTTCAATATCTGTTTCTTGTATGAATGATTCATGTAATATATATATATATATATATATATATATATATAAAATGCAAATCAAAAACAAAACTAAAAGTAATAAAGTCAAAGATTCATAAAGTAGGAATAGTATTCAGAAGCAAAAGGGATACAGTACAGTGGTTATATAATTCTGAAAGAGAAGAAAGTGGCAATCAGAAAGATCTGGATTGTGCTCCATTTAAAGCATTAAAATATTTCTTGAAGTCTGATCTACTGAATGATTTTGTAACTAAATCAGCCACATTTTTTCTGATGGAATATAGTCCAATATTATTGTGATATTTTTCATTTCACTCCTTAGCTCTGGTTGTTTTGAATGTTAATGGTAGATGTGGTTTTTAGATAGAATTATTTTACCTTGACTGTCACAATAGACAGTGGCATGCTCATCTTCATATGAATTAATCATGGTATTTGATAATTGGTTAAGCAATGCATTCCACATTGACTGTTCATTTCCCAAGATGGGAATGATTGCAAAAGTTTTTCCTCTCCTCCTCCTCTTACAGTCAGGACACAGAATGCATGCTGGGATGATATTTTTCTTAGTCAATAAAATCGGACGGCTTGTGTTTTGACATGACTCTGTTCAAATCTGCCTAAATTACTAGACAGACATATACCAAATATAACATAAAAAATTTCACAAAAGAAAACATTTGTATTTTTGGGAGATGAATTTTTTGAAAATTGACAAAATTATGAATAAACAATAATAATAAGAGGAAGAGACAAACAAAATATATTTTATACGATTCAGATCCTGCATCGTTCTCAAAACTTCAGGAAAACATAAACTCCAAATTAAATTACACAACTAACAATTTGATTGGTTCAGAAATAGCATATCTGCATGTCTGACCTTAATTTGATCTGATCAAAGGTACAGTTGCACCAAAATATTTAAACATTTTCTGGAGCCTATCGCGTGACTTATATTGCTTATGTAAACAATTAAGAAACAAGGAGTGGGGGAAATATCAGCCAAAAAAGCTACATGCTATGTGATGATACTCATCATAAAATAACTTTCAGTCCAAACTATAAGTTAAAAATCCTTTTTAACATAACCACAGTCTATTTCCTTTATTCATTGCAAACTAAACTCACATTGGCAAACAATGAAGCGACAGACATTCAAACATCAAACACAAGTCACACCCACACATGCTTTTTCCACAAACTTTGAACTGTTTATTTTTTTAATACAATGTTACACTGAACTAAATTTTTCACTCACACAAATTACCCTACAACTTGCAGTCTATCAAACTGGAACATTACCTCACACAAAAATCTAAACAGACACATTTATTTCACCATTTTAAACAACATTCATAAATATTGTTTTGCACATTTGTTATATAAAAATCTGTCATCTGAATTTTCTTGTTTCTTCTTCTTGCTTTGTGGCATTGTGTTTAATATAAATTAGTGAGGGCAGTTAACCACTACAATATATAATGCAAGTCAAAAGCCAAGCAAAGCAACTGTAAGAGAGTAACTATTTTCTCAGTCTTATTTTTAATCCAGTATATTGATATCAGTTTCACAAAGAGTTGATTGGGATTTTACAAACTTTTATTCAAAATTTGCATAGAATCTTTTCTATATATTGTGAATAGCGTTTAGATTGATTAAAAAAAATATCAATTGTAAACTTAGAAAGAAAGAAAACCGTCTAAGATTAGTCATTTTGGTTTGTGTTTTTAAACATGTTTTTACATTGATGAACACAGAATTACAATTTGCAGCAATGAGGATATCATCAAATAAATCATAAACAACCTTTTATTGGAAATATTTTTTTATTTGAATGCAGGGCTCTGCTAAGAAGAAGAGCGACACACCCTGGCCAGTTAAATAAGTGTCGTTGGACAATATTGAAATTTTAATCACTTTGTTGAAGTCCATATAATGACTTTTTAACCGCTGTAGATTTTCATTATTTACGTTATTCAAAAATGTTATCCTCATCTTCATTGCCATATTCACAACGTTTCTGCCATTGTATGCTCCAGCCTTCTTCGGGTAACTGGAATTTTGAACAGAAGCATTTGTTTTGTCCACCAGAGTAGATTGATCTAGTTCCACGTTTTCTGTGGGTCTTTTTGAACAGAGACCTTGGGGCAGTCAAACTTGTTTTTCATCACACTCAGTGCATTCAATACTGATGCTATAAGTCAAATCGTCTATCCCAGGGGTTGGCAACCATTTGTTAACTATGTGCTGACTTCAGTCAGTCAGTTATGTGCCATGCGTGATACACACTTAGGCGATCATGTATCTTTTCGATACATGACTGACGAGGCAGATTTTTTCCCCCACAGTAGGTTGACATTTCTTTCTGTGGTAGACCAATTGCTATCCAAGGCTACAGAACCTGGTCTGTCCTGCTATTTACCCATAGCTGGGGAGAGAAGAAGAGAATTCATACCTTTCCCAAGGGTATTAGCATGTCAGTGAATCTAATGGATTCGAGTGGAATTTGACTTAGGGTTTTAAAATCATTCAGTGTGCCAACAGCAGACATATTTTTCTACAAGTCAAGGTCAATATACTTGTTCTACAATATATTTTATATAGGAATATTTTAGTAGATATTAAAATTGAAACAGCTAAATATCTTCTTTATATTGTAGTAGTTATTGGGTCAGACTTTGTGATGTTATTTGCAGCTGTCTGACATCAAAAATTGCTTGGCATGCCATGTGTGGCATGTGTGCCATAAGTTGCCAACCCCTGGCCCAGTCTACATGGTGCCAACGAGGTAAATGCTATTAAGTTTTCTCAAATTGTACCTTTTAGTTTTAAACCAAATATTTCCATAAACCATACACACATTTTATGCATTTAAAGTAAATAAGTTCAAATACCCTAAAAATTATTTTTAAATGTCTAAGTCTTTATTTTCAGGAGCTGAATTTATATTTTAGTCTTTGTAACTTAAAGGAATAAATATTTTCCTACTGATTTTGCATATTAACCATACAGACTTTGTAAAACTTCATCAGCAGAAATCTTTTTCATTCTGTGTAATCTGTTGTTGTTGTATATCTATGTAAAGTTTGTTGTTGCTTTAAAAATGTTTAACTTTGCACCCCACCATGTACATTTTCCCCATTGTGCTAATGGCAAACCCTTAATGCACAGCTGCATATGTATCTGATGAAATAAGATATCCTTCAGCATAATTTGTGTAGTTTGTCAGTTCTCTCAGACATTCAAACAGGGTGACAGTGATTTTACAAGTAGACTGATTGGTAAACATCTTTTGTGTTTTTTGACAAATTCAGGCTGATATCTCACAGTATCTACACACTTGAATAAAAGTGAGACAATGAAAAAAATTGTTTATAAAACGTACAAATATGAGCTTAGAAAAGCTCTTTATTTAGTTTTGTTTCAAGTTTGTGATTATTGCAATGTATTTTATTGATTCTCTTCATTTTTTGCAGGCAGATTATTCCTAAGCCTCTGTAAGATAAACCTCACTGTATTTGATACTATTATTGAAAGTACATGCTTATTGCATATTTCACAAGTACATCTTTTGCTGTCCGACTCTTTGTTTGACCATTATTGTCACATTTTCAAAATTTTTAATTTTTTTTTACATCCTATTTCACTAAATATTTTAATTTTATTTTTTAAATAAAATTAATTTATTGTTTTTCAGTGAGAGATATACTGCAATTATTAATTTTCATATTTTTGTTTCAATTTTTGGGATGAAGACAGTGCAGGCTTTGGGTATATCTTCATTAAAAAAGTACCTAAAAAATATCAATAAAATATTAGTTTTTGAAATATTTTATTTTATTTCTTCAGAAATCCTCTTCAAATGTAAGACTATATAGCTAAATTACCTAAAAAAAAAAATATATATATCAATGAAATATTAAACTTTTGAAAGTATTTCATTGTTAACTTACTGTATAATAAGCTAGCTAACTTAAAATTTAAAAATACTGTCAGTTTTGTCCTTCTTTCCAATAACTTCCGTTAATGTTACGTGTTGATACATTGATATGTCAATTCACACCTTCAAAACAAATTACCAGTTAGATATGCTTCTCTTATTTTCTAATAAAATTTTTCTACAAAAATGTAAGTACCTATATATATATATATATATATATATATATCATTCTGCTTACTAATCACATGTGGCAGTTAAAAATGTATTTAGAGTACCTTAACATATAACAGTGTTAAACATATGAATTGAAATGAAACTGCTGTTTTAATCATCTGAGAGAACCCTTTTTACCTATCATCATCAAGTTAACTGGAAAGCTTGAAGCCGGAAGAGAGTTCCACAAGGGAGAAATGCAGGGGGAATGTCAGCATAGAAATTATGGTTACATCTGTTTCAACTGCACTTAAATTCATAAAGGCCTAGGTACCATAGAGGAAAATTCTTCAGAACAATTACCAAGAAAATATTTATTGAAAAGGCCCAGGGAAGCTACATCACAGTGGTGGAAAATTGGCTGACGCTAAGATGCAAGGTCAGAACCAATAACATTGCAGATTCTTTGTATTTTATCAAGAATCTTTAAATACATAGCAGAAGAACCAAAGAAAGGTCTGTAATGTAATCAATCCAAACCTAGCATCTTGACATCAGACACTTTTTCACTGAAGTGACATGGCTTCCCTCTGTCTTTTCTATAAATATTTTCATGGAAACTATTCTGACGAGCTTTTTTCACCTAGTGCCTCAACTATATGAATTTAAGTGTGCTACTAGATTGGCAACTAAGTCCCACCATTTTACTGTTGAACTAGCTGGATGCAACTGCCAATTCTATTCAGTTTCTTTTCTTGCACTTCTCACCTGTGGAACTCCCTTCTGATTTCTAGCTTCCCTGACACTTACAATTTTCAAAAATTTAAATCCAATATCAATCATCAACTTTTGCCTTTCTGAACCCTGTTCCTTTTCGTCAAAGCATATAGAATAAAAAAAAAATACATTCTTAAATTATTGGTTATAAAAGTCAAAAATAATTTGTTGGCATTCCATATTTTAAAAAGTTTTTTAAAATAATGATTGAACAAGATATCTATAACTAATGCTCTCTGACATCACTGGCTATGTATATTGTTTTAGAGAGAAAAAAATAATCATTATGGTGACAAAATCCAGTTAATCAATCCTTAAATTTACTTAGAAACATATCTCTTGTGCAAATATTGTATTTTTAAGGAATTTGGAAATTTGTTGTTTACATTTTAAAAGGTACCACTAAAATGGATACTTTTTCTGCAATGGAAAAAAAAAAAAATCGACATGGTTTTAAAATATTGACCAAAAATCAGGGAATTATCAGATTCAAATGAAATTTTCAGGACCTATTCAGTAACGAATGACTATTTCAGTAAACTGGTTACTTTATTAAAAAAACTCTAGGGAAATACTTGGGGGGTATGTTTCTCACCTCTCTTTTCAATATCATGTGTATACTTCTAATTTTGGTTTGGGGTGTTTGTCCAAGTTTTTTACAGCAATATAAAAAATAGCTGAAGTTAGCATTTCAGTAAAAGCATACAATATGAAGTGTGAACATAAAGAAAATTCTGGACTGCATCGTGCCAAAAACAATTAAATACAACACACAAAATATTTTTTGAGAATGTTTCTTGGACAATTTGATAACACATATCATTTTCTTTCAGATTTAACAGAAAAAACATGTAAATTTAATATTTATTTTTAAAAATTACTTGTAATTTTTCAGTACAATTTTGAAATTAGTCCTGTTGAAATTACTAAAGACATATTTGAAAATTTAAAATATGTAAACTTTAAGGGACCTCCATAAAAAACGTGATTTCTAGGGATAAAAATTAATTTTTAAACATGAAATATCTTCCTTTGTATTGTGTGTTTCCGACTGGCCTATTATGTTCAACTTCACAACAGTTTAGCAGACGTCACATGAATATGGCCTATCTTTCCAGTTTATTCATACATAACACTGTTTTTGTAGAAAGAAAATCCACATCCAGGACTTTCCCATGAACCATGTAGCATATATTTGTCTGTGATTTCATGGAAAGTGAAATGTCTTTTCCTTCATCGGTTTAGTGTAATGTATTGCTTTTCATGGGAAGATTTAGTTAAGTCCATGGATTGCAGAGATGTGGCAGTTACTGTGTTATTTTTATGCAACTGTGGTGCATCTATCAGCATTAATGCAGGTCTATTGCATTTTGCAGTATTTGAAAATAATGTATTACCATTTTTGCAAGAATATGATTCATATTGCACACAAAATATGACTTCTCAGAAAAGGTATATCCGCAAACCTATCAAGAATATTTTTTCATTTCTAGAGGTTTTCACATGATGCATTAAAAAATAATTTTCTCATTCAGAAACTAAATGTGTACTAAGATAAGGTTTCTGTCCACTGTGTATTCACATGATGCACCAAAACTGATTTGTCTGAAAATACATATCAGCAAACATCACAAGAATATTTTTTCTTTCCAGTGAGTATACACACAAAGCTCACCAAACATCACTTCCATGAAAATGAAGATCTGCAAAATTCAAGATATTATAGTTTTTCTCCACTGTGTGTATGCATATGTTTGACCAAATTTGACTTGTATGAAAATGCAAATCTACAAACTTTACACGAATATGGTTTCTCTCCAGTGTGTGTACGCATATGATTGACTATATTTGACTTCTGTGAAAATGCAGATCCACATACTTCACAAGAATATGGTTTCTCTCCAGTGTGTGTACGCATATGTCCTACTAAATATGACTTCATTGAAAATGCAGATCCACAAATTTCACAGCAATATGGTTTTTCTCCTGTGTGTGTACGCACATGCTTGACCAAATCTGATTTGTATGAAAATGCAGATCCACAAAATTCACAAGAGTAATGTTTCTCTCCAGTGTGAGTACGCATATGTCCCACTAAATGTGACTTCTGTGAAAATGCAGATCCACAAACTTTACAAGTATATGGTTTCTCTCCAGTGTGTGTACGCATATGTCCAACTAAATATGATTTCATTGAAAATTCAGATCCACAAACTTCACAAGAATATGGTTTCTCTCCAGTGTGTGTACGCATATGTCCGACTAAATGTGTCTTCCTTGAAAATGCAAATCCACAAACTTCACAAGAATAAGGTTTCTCTCCAGTGTGAATACGCTTATGCCCCACTAAAGGCGCTTTCTGTGAAAATGCAGATCCACAAATTTCACAAGAATATGGTTTCTCTCCCGTGTGTGTACGCATATGTCTGGCCAAATCTGACTTGTATGAAAATGTAGATCCACAAACCTCACAAGAGTATGGTTTCTCTCCAGTGTGTGTATGCATATGTCCCACTAAATGTGTCTTCTGTGAAAATGCAGATGCTTGAACTTCACAAGAATATGGCTTCTCACCAGTGTGCGTACACAGATGATTGGCCACATTTGACTTGTGCAAAAATGCAGATCCACAAACTTCACAAGTATATGGTTTCTTTGTAATATATGTTTCCATCTGGCCTATTATGTCTGACTTCAAAACAGTTTATCAGATGTCTCATGAATATGCCCTATTTTTCTTGTTTATTCATACATAACATGAAATATGTTTTTGCAGAAAGTTAAGACACACATTTCAAAGTACATTTTTTCTTGCCAGGTAAAGTTAATTGTAATGTTTTGGACAATGTAGAGCCATGACTTTCACATGAATGATGTAGCATATATTTGTCTGTTTTCATGGAAAGTGAAATGTCTTTTCCTTCATTGAAATTCTCAATAATAGCCACTGTGATTTTTGTACAGGCAAAACATCTCTGAAGAAAAAAAAAAGACATAAATGTTATATTAATAGGGCAGTGAATAATATATGAAAGCAGTCTATATTATGAGAAATAATTA
This sequence comes from Acanthosepion esculentum, assembly GCA_964036315.1. Taxonomy (NCBI): domain Eukaryota; kingdom Metazoa; phylum Mollusca; class Cephalopoda; order Sepiida; family Sepiidae; genus Acanthosepion; species Acanthosepion esculentum. Next base: position 69,214,281 of record OZ038517.1, on the reverse strand, counting down.
TTAATAATTACTGTAATTATTATTTTAAGGTAGCCACCACCAGTGAAAATCCAACATTTTGCAGTGAAACAAGATTGCTTCACCATCATGTCATATCTTAGGAATTGTATGTAATTAAAATCAGAATATTGTCAATTCAGAACTAATTCAAATATGGACCTTGAAAAATATCTGTTCATTTTTAAGTTTTCTTTTAGATATCGACTTGGACTAAAGTCACTGGCAACATGATCAAGTTCATAGCTGGTACAACCTGTTGTGAGATTATCTGCTGCAGGCACCTCTGCCTAAATAAAGCATCATTTTCATCACAACTTAGGAGAAGAGGAGATCCTTTGCTCTACAGGGAACAATCAGCCATGCACAAAGCAAAGAGGTGAAAATGGATCTGGAAAAGCAAGTGAAGTATTTATTAAACTAATAGTTAACAAATGGAATATAAAACCCATAGTAAAATTTTCATAATTGTCTGCTTGAATTAATTACATGTATTACGGGAAAAATATTTTTTTTATTTAAACTGAGGAAATTATAAATATGTGTATGAAATATTTGAAGAGAAGATTTATTTTAACTTCAAAATATTTAATAACTTTACATCTATTGATACAAAAATAGAAGCAGAAAACATGAAAAATATTCAGTGCAAAATGTCAAACACCAACTTGCAAATTGAGTGCAATGCCAATGCTTCTAATATGGATCTGCATTCAGAGCAGACACCATCTGCTGCAGGATTATCTGTTGCACGCATCCCTTCCCAATAAAAAGAAACCATAATTTTCATCAATGCCAAGGAGAAGAGAAGATCCTTTGCTAAGTCCCCTTTCTTGGGCCGACACTATTTTTCAGACACTTTATTTTTTCAAGTTTTAGGTAGCACAGGCAGTCTGTACTGTTTTAGTGTAATGGCAATAACATTTAAAATCTGTTTCAATACTACAAATGGAAAAGCAGAATTCAAATTAGAAGTATTTTTATTTTTTTATAAATTTTCACATTACACAGGCGACAGTATTTTTTGGACATTGCAGAAACAATGCTAATAGTTTATGGCAGCACCCTTTTTTCAATGACTTCTATCAGTCTATCTTCATAATGTTTGTACATATTGATAATAACGTCTCTTCGTGTTTCTAGCAGTCTATTTTTAGCATCTTTTATGCGCTGCCACAGTTCAGCCTCTCTGGTTATTTCTGGCCCGTAGTAAACAAGCTCTGCAAGCATTTCCTATATGTTTTCAATTAAATTTAAGTCTGGACTTCTTGTGGGCCATTCCAGAGTAGTTATATTTGCTTTACGCATCCAATCTTTCACTGATTTGGCCACATGGATGCTGCAGTTATCTTGCTGCAAAATAAAATTACTTCCCATTTCTTTTTCTATGAGTGGTAGGGCTCTCTTTTCCAAAAGTTCTCTGTAGCTCAAGCTATTTTGAGGTCCTTTTAACCACTCGAGCCACAAGTTTCCATTCAGAAATACCATACCCCAAACCATGACTCCTCCTCCTCCCATATGTCTCTTGTTGAGAATAACAGGTTCACCTTTTCTCGACCATGTACACCACCCGTCAGGTCCATCGAACTTAAAACGTTTTTCATCAGTAAATATCACTTTCTTGAAATTGACATGGTTTGTTATCCATCTTTTTGTGCTTTCCAGCCTTGCCTCCTTGTGTTTTCTCGTTAGTGTAATTCTTTTCTTGATTTTAGCATACTTAAGTCCAATTTCGTATAGCTTTCTTTGTACAGTTTGAACACTGACATCAAGTTCACACTTCTCCTATACTTTCTTCACTGTCACCTTTTCTCCAGATGATAACAACCTTGTAACACTCCTCTTCATTCTTCTTTCCATTTTCTTGGAAATTGTTTTTTTCCGTACTCTCGTCTTCTTCCGCTCATAGTCTGTACTTAGCATGTATTCAACTGTTGACTTTGGTAGCTTCATCTCAGTGGCAATCTTTCAGATGCTGAGCTCGTCTTCTCTCTTCTTTTGGACCAAACTGATGACTTCTTTTGAATGCATTCTTCTTCAGGATTTTAATACGTTTTCGCAGTGAATGGTAAAGGTACTCAAATGTAATGGTCAGGGTACAATTTACCTGCAGAAAATGTGCATATTGTAGACGTTTGACGACTAAATCATTAAAAAACCCGGAATTTGTGACATGTCCGAAAAATAGTGTCGCCTAAGTTGAAGTAAAAACATGAAACCAAAGACAAACCCATCAATCAATGTTCATACCATTAATGAACAGTTACTGCTGAACTACCTACTCATCAACACAAAAACTCTCGGCAGAAAAAAAACACCTTTAAGCACACTTTTCTAAGTGTCCCAAAAATAGTGTCAGCCCCCCTGTACCAGCAAAATCACAAACATGAGTGCTGATGGTTTCTTTTTATGGGACAGATCAACTATCATTTTCATCAATGCCAAGGAGAAGAGAAGATCCTTTGCTAAGTTCCCTTTCTTGGGCCTACCAGCAAAATCACAAACATGAGTGCTGATGGTTTCTTTTTATGGGACAGATCAACTATCATTTTCATCAATGCCAAGGAGAAGAGAAGATCCTTTGCTAAGTTCCCTTTCTTGGGCCTACCAGCAAAATCACAAACGTGAGTGCTGATAGTTGATCTGACCAATAAAAACAAAGCCTCATGTTTGCTCAAAATAATTATATATTACAGGAAAAATGATTTTATTTCGACTGAGCAAATTATAAATAAGTGTACGAAACATTTGATGAGAAGATTTATTTCAGCTTCAAAATGTTTAATAACTTTACATATATTGATTCAAAAATAGAAGCCAAAAGCAATATAAATATTTACAGCGTAAAATGTCAAGTCACAACTTTCCAACCGAGCGCAATGGCACCAAAATGAATCTGCCCTAATGAGAGTTGATAGTTGATCTGCCCAATAAAAACATACCTTCATTTTCAGCATTGTGAAGAAGACTAAGACTTAACTAAAATCCATCTTCTTGGGCCTGTCAGTAACATCACAAACACAAGAGCTGATAGTTGATCGGCCCAATAAAAACAAACCATCATTTTCATCAGTGCCAAGGACAAGAGAAGATCTTTTGTTAATAACACCTCCTATTTATAAAACTAATAGTTAACAAAGCAAAAATACCCAGTCATAATGAAATATTTTTCACAATTGTCTACTTAGATTAATTATATATTATGGAAAAATATTTTTATTTCAATTGAAGAAATTATAAATAAGTGTATAAAAAATTTTATGAGAAGATTTATTTCAACTTCAGAATGTTTACATATATTGATTCAAAAATAGAAGTTAAAAAAATATATTTATAGTCTAAAATATCAAACACCAATTTGAAATTGAGTGCAATTAGATATTTCCAAAATGAATCTGCCCTAATGAGAGCTGATGGTTGGTTTTTATTGGGCAGATCAACCATCATTTTCAGCAGTGCCAAGGACAAGAGAAGATCTTTTGTTAATACCACCTTCTATTGATAAAACTAATAGTTAAAAAATTGCAAAAATACCCACAGTAATAATTTCCACTTGATTTAATTATATATTATGTGAGAAAAAAGCTTTTATTTAAGCAGTGTAAAGTGTGGAAATTAAGAAGGGCATGAAAAATTGATAAAAACATAGATAGTAACAGAGGAATGAAAGAAAAGGAATCTGAAGTGAAAAATAAGGCAAATGAAGATTGATTATTTTACCTGTATTTAATCCACAATGGACATTAAGGCTGAAATGGTTGGTTGGTTGGGAAATGAAGAAAGTACATTACTTCTGTAGATATAGTAGATATTATCTGTCTATATTTATGACATTTTGGTTGTTGTACGCTCCGGCCTTCTTTAGGATCTGTTTATATTTCTGAGATGAAGTATTGTAGCTTCTTAACACTATTTACCTTATTTGGACTGTTGTCAACATCTTTATTGCCATATTCACAAAGGTTTGACCCTTTTATGTTCTTGACTTCCTCAATTGATATATTATTGGAATAATTAATGCACAGACTTTGAAGAGAGCATGATAACTGCAACCCTAGGTAAGGGTTAGGTGTGGGTTACCAACCCTAACCTCAACCCTAATGGTTAAGGTTAGTAACCCTAACCCCTTTTGCAAAGTTTGTGCATTAATTAATATTTGTTTTATTTTTAATTTAAAGGAAAAGCTTTATTTTATTATTTAATTTGTTTTTTTTTAATCTAGAAAGAAAACTTTACTATAAAAAAAAGAGCTGAGAAAATAACACGTCATTGCTTTTTGACACAACTTAAGTGCGCAGTAATTTAAAACTCCAAAATTTAATAAAATACAAAACATTTGAAACTTAAATTTGTTCTTGTTAGTATTTCTTATCTAGTTTTTTTTACTTTGTAATTTTATTTTGTAAATTAACATGCTCTTTACAAAGTTTGTGTATTAATTACTGTTTATTTTAAATAAAAAAAAAATGTTTTATTGTATTATTTTTGTTCTTGTTCATTTTGTCATTGCTTTTCGACATAGCAAAAAGGGTTTATTGTATTATTTAATTTTTTTCCTTTAATTTGTTCGCTTTTCAACACAGAAGAAAAGGGTTAAAAAACAAAAAAAACACGTCCACTTATTTACATGAGTAAAAGCAGTAAAAAGGCCGATAATTAAATCTTTCGCGTGCAAAGTGTTCCGCAGTGAATGTAGTTAAACAAGGCACGTAATGGCTGTAAAGAGCATGCAATGATTATCTACAAAATAAAAAAAATTGCTAGAAACGAAATGATAATTAATGCGCAAACTTTTGTCATTAATTATTATTTCCTTTCTAGCATTTTATTTTGTAATCTTATTTTGTAAATATTCATGCTCTTTACAAAGTTTGCTCTTTAATTGTTAAAAAACACCACTTGTCACCGCTTTACGACGTAACTTAAATGCGGAGTAATTTTATTTTTAGACGAGTAAGTTCAGTTAACTGTAAAAAAAAGGCCGTTAATTAAGCCTCCGCTCGCAAAATGTCCCGCACTGAATGTAGTTAAATAAGGCCAGTAATGGCCGACAGCTGAACGCGACTGACTTCGAACTTTTCTTGTCGTCAACTCCAAAACGGTAGGCTTCTTCATAATTTAATTGTTAATTAGAGTTCAGTATGTACATGACGATTTGGGAACATTTTTTAAGAGATATTTAGCGCGGGTGTTAAAAAGCAAATTTACCTTTGCTTTTGCATTTAAAAATTTAAAAAAAAAAAAGAAAACAATTCTTGTAAAAATATTTTGGCTTCAGACAATATAGTGCCCTTAAAAGACATTTAAAAGCTTTTTTCTTAATGAAATAATGTCTTAGTTTTATATTGGGTTTTGTATTTTACAATTCAGAGCTGAATTCTGGGTAAAATCATGTCGAAATTTACTAAGATAATCGATGACATACTAAATAATCAAAACATTACACAAAAGTCAAATTTTTGAGTTATCATAAAAATAAAATTAATTAAATTGGCGGGTAACAAATTTAAAAAAAAAATGTTTACCATGACTTTCTAAAAAAAAAAACAAACATTTATAAAATAAAAATATCATTATTTGTGAATAAATTCTGAAAGTTTCATTAAAATCCGACAATTATTTGATTTTTGTAAGAATTTCCAAAATGTCTTTCAACTGAAAAAAGCTCTCTTAAAAAAAACAAAAAAAAACGTGCTAGTAGAAAGAATTTAAAAAAATTTTAAATAATAATAAAAAATGTTTTTGGTCTCTTATTAATAACATTTTTAGGATAGAAAAGTTTTATTAAGTTTGTTGCCTTTTTTTTCATTAGCTATGCTGTTTTTTCGGCGAATTATCAAACCAAAAGTGTGAATCTGAAAAAATGATGAGCAAATTATTTGGTCAATTCATCAGTTTCATTCAATTATCTTAATGACATCAAACCAATAATGAGAGAAATCAATTTAAGTAATGAATTCTTCTTCTATCAAAAAAATTATCAGAATTCCTTCACTTACCTTTCAGACCAAAAAATTCAATGAAAAAAAAAAACACAAAAATAAAATCGTCTGATTTATTTGTTTGTTTTCAAATGATTTCCTTGAGATTTTCCTTCAATCGACACAAGTTTTGTATTTTTTGTTCAGTTGATATAATAATGTCGAAGTTGTAACAAATTTCACAAGGAAAGAATTAAAGAAAATAGAAAAACACGAAATTATTTTTGTTTTTCAGACAATATTTCACTTGATGATAACAGACGAACTCTATGTGGCGGTGTTAGACGAGATTGGTTCCTCGTGTTTTAAAATTCCTTTGATTTCTTGGCAAACAAAAATAAATGACTGGTGTTTGTGCCTGGCAGTCGACAATGTCAGAATCATGAATCTGAGACGAGGCTCCTATACGTCTTCATTCTATCAAAATATTGAGAATCCACTTTAATAGGTGAAGAGAAAAATAAGAAAATTTATAAACAATAATTATTTTGGTAAATTTTGGTTTTATTTCCCGAGCGCTAAAAATCCATTAAATTTTTCCAAAATTGTCATATTTCCGTGCAAATTTACTTGCTGAATTCGAATTAACAATTATATTTATGAAGAAACCTACCGTTTTGGAGTTATTGACAATTAAAAATCGGACTTCTTCTTGGTCATTCGTCCCCCATTACTGCCATCATGCTCAGTCATTCACTGCTGACTACTTTGTTGGTGTAATCAGAAAATTTGGCCTCTTTCCTTCTTTTACAGACTTTCCTTGCAGAAAATCACTACGCACTACCGTAAAGAAATATAATTTTTTTTTTTTTGCTAAGAAGTGTAGTTTTATTTATAACAAAAACAAATTTAAATAATACAACAGAACCTTTTTTCCGTTTCGAATAGCAATGACAAATTTAAAGAAAAAATTAAATAATAAAAATAAAACATTTTTTATATTTTAAAATTGAAAATAAAAAAAAGTTAATGCACAAACTTGGTAAATTATTTAATATTTTTTATTTTTTAATTTGTCCCCTTCTTCTAAACAGAAAGAAAACCCCACATCTAACCCTAAAGTTTTTTTTAGAGTTATGTTAAGGTTAGGGGTGGGGTTTTCTTTCTGTGTAGAAGAAGGGGACAAATTAAAAAAACATTAAATAATTTACCAAGTTTGTTAAATTAATTTTTGTTTTATTTTCAATTTTACAATACATTTATTTTGTTCTTTTAATTTGTCATTGCTATTCGAAACGGAAAAAAGGTTCTGTTGTATTATTTAATTTGTTTCCCAGAAACAGTGTAACTCTCTATCTGAAGAAAAGAAAAAATGTTCATGTTTAAAAATTAAATTTAAACATTAGTTATTGCAGTTTTTGCTTTTTGTTTCTTCAATATCTAATTGTTGATTTGAGTTCAGCATATACATTTGCACGGAAATAAGACTATTTTGGACAAATTTGAAGGGATATTAGCGCTCGGGTGTTAAAATGAACATTTACCGGGAAATTTTTAAATAGATATTTAGTGCGCTGCTTAAAAAGCAATTTACCCGAAAAATCACTCAAAGTTGGCAATGAAATTTTATTTCCTTTTTGAACATCCATACAAAAATAATCGAACAGTTGCTAAAATGAGAAGAAAAAAAAATTTTAAAAAGGTTGCACATTCGAAAATAGCATTAAATTTAAATTTCAGAGGCAATCAAATTTAAAACAAGTGAGGTGTATAAAACGGCAAATTAAGCTCCAGAAACCAATTGTAATGAAAATTTCCATTCTGGTATGAAAATGCCTGATTAATTCCAAAATATAATAAAAGCTTGCAGAAAAAAATCCTTTAAAAGAGATATGGACAGTTTTATTTCGGCCTTATTTTCGTCTACTTGTCCGCCATTACTGACGTTGTTTGCATACCTTTGCCTCGATTAGTAATGTGTGGAAGCTTACTTAGTGAACAGCCTTTTTACTCCTCTTCCTACTCGTCTTAATTACTACGCAATTTTCGTGAAAACGTTCACGTAATGCGCAGTAATCAAGATAAGTGAAGCTTCCGTGCATTACTACTCAAGGTAAACGTGCGTAAACAAAGCCAATAATGGTAGCAGGGCTGTAACCGCGACACGAATGAGGCCAAACTTATATTGTCGATAACTCCGAAACGGTTTTCTTTCGCAAACTTTTGTTGTTATTTTTTAAAATAAGCACGCAAATTTATACCAGAATGGAAATTTTCATTACAACTGGTTTCCGGGTTTAATCTGCAAATTTACCATACACTTGCATTTTTTTTTTTTTTTTTTTTTTTTTTTTTAAAAAAAAAAAAAAAAAGACATTGGCACATTTTTGTGACTTTCATCGCATCATCATTATAGACGAAAAGTGATGAAAACAAAAATTTTTTTAAAAATCTCTTAAAAAACCAATATTTATCCCAGGAATCAATTTTGATTTGATTTATTTTCTAAATGAAAAAACAAATATTACTTCTTATTTTTTTTTAGAAAATTTATCGATTAACTGGATTAAATAAAAAAAAGGTGATATTTGTTTTTTATTTAAATTAAAATCTAATAAAATTAAAATGACATGGTAGACTATGGCTTAAAAACACACAAAGAAAAAGAAAGATGGTACACCTGCAAAGTAATAATGAAGACATTGGTATTTAATTTATACGTTGGTAATTTGTTCCAGGAGAGGCGACTTATCTCCGAATTTACTTGTCACTAGACTAAACCACAAATAACCATTACCAGTTCTGGATTTTATTTACAAAAATGCATTTTTAATAATATATGGTCAATAAGAAGCTATTTTAAGCTTACAAAGAAGTAAATTTTAGTTTTTAATATAGTACAGAAAAAAAGTAATCTAAATTTACGAATACATGTACATACATAACTTGTTAAATGTTTTAATTTACAATTACAAGTTTTACTACAGTACATCGAAAACTCTTTAAGTCTCTATTTGTGAATGTAGACATTAAAATAACGCTTTTCTAGTGATATTTGTGGCAGACAGATGTAAAGTATGAATAAAAGGACTTAAACTTGATTTTTATTTTTCCATACATATATATATAATTTTTTTTGACAAACGATGTTTGAGAATGACTTAACTTTAAATGACGTAACCCGAGGTATACCAGTATTTAAAAATACATTACTTTCTTTATATAACCAATAATTTCAGAATTTTTTATTATATATGATGAAACTTAATGAATAACTTTACTTTTAAAATGGCAAATCGTATTTTTTTTTCTTTTTTTTTTTTTCTTAAATGATATTTGATGCATTTTGAGTTTAATAAATTGCCATTATTATTTCTTATTTTCAAACCAGATTGATATTTAAAAAATATCTAATTGAACCAAATTTTTTTTTTAATTATTCTAAACGAGTTATTACTCTTCCAATAGGGAAAAGTAGTCAAAGGTGATAATTCCTTCCTTTTTGAACGACCATACCAAAAAAAAAAAATAACACTTGTTAAAATGGTAAAAGAATGTAAATTTCTTTTTAAAAATGTTCAACGCTCAAAATAGCATTAAGTTTAATATTTTGTATATTTTTTTTCTGAACAGACTGAAAAAAATTTTATATTGCATTATTTTTTTTTACTGAAATAACATTCAAAAATTGTGAACATCTCCCCAAATGAAAAAGTACATATGAGATATCAAAATAGACAATAGGGAAACAGACCCAAAAGAAAATAATTCCACAAAGCTTTCTAATAAAATAACCTATTTTGTATACCATTCATTAATTACTGAATAAGTAATGAAAATTCTGTTTGAATCGAATAATTCACTGATCTTTGGCAAATATCTAATTATAGCATGTAGCAATTCTTTGCTTGCATTTCAGAAATGAAACATCGCTTTTTGATGATAGACTCAAAACACAAAGTGACTAGCTATGAAGAAAAAGTTTTTTTTATTATCATAAAATACATTTTTGCTTCATTTTTAAAAAATAATGAATTTTTACAAGAATTGTTATTTTTGTAAAGTTTTAATTAGAATAACTTGTAAAATTCTGTATTCATTTGTAATTGTCAAGTGATACTTTTAAATTAAAATTGTATCTATTAATTGTAAATGAAGAGACTCATTACAATTCAATGACCCTCAGTATTTTAAGAGGAATTTTGAATTTGTATAATTTTTTTTTTGATTATCAGTAAAATCTATCAATTTGTACTTTTTGATAAAAGCTGTTAAAACAAAATAATTCACTTTAATAAATAAATTTTCAAAAAAATAAAATATACTTTTCTGAAACACTAAGAAAAATTAAGTTTTCTAGTATAATTATACTAGACTGAAAATATGTTTTAATTTAAAATATAGGAGAAATATATACTTTTGAACATGGAGAGCTTGTTTTTTGTGATGTGTTGAGTAATTTATTGACAGCCTGATGTTTACGAAATTTAAATGAAGGGGCACTGAACTGATAGAAATTACTTGATGATTACAACATGAATGCCTTATTTACATAGTTTTAGTTTTTCTTGTAACTGACGAGTCTGGAGAATACGAATACTGTATAGATTGTCCAATTACTTTAGCTTGCAGGAGAAGGTCCTTCAGAGATAATTGTCTTTATTATTTCAATTATTTACCTGTAATGAAAATTGTATTGATCATGTGACATAGGCATAGTGTTACGCTCACGTACGATAAGATAGACAATATGTTTCGCACACGTGGTGGTAACAAAAAAATATAAAAACTTGAAATGTGATTATTGGTAATGAGACAATTTATATTTACATTAACAACATAAAAATTAACAGTTAACAAACATGAATACAAAAGCTAACATAATGGATTTTAGGAAACTACTATCTTTTGCCTAAGGCAGGAACCGAGAAGGTCAAATACGGGGTCAGGTAAGGAGTTCACGAGGAAGAAGGAAGGTAGTTACTTTTTTTGGAATGGACAACCGCTAAGTTTTAAACAGACCACTCTATTTTTACAAGAATTCAAAGACAATAATAAAATAACATTCTTTGGTCAATGAAAAGTTCAAAATATCTATTTACCACTGGTCCCAGGAGGGTTTCATGCAGACGTTCCGTGGCTGGAGAAAATGTAGAAGGATTCTTACGGTTGGACTTTGTATCCGTGAATCGACCGGAGTTAGCTTGGCGACAGCAACTTACAAACTGTCTGAAAAACCTATTTATAGGGGACCGAAACAACTAGGTAGACTTTTCTGGGACCTTCTAAAGCGTTCTCGATTTTTCTAGAATGTTCCAAAAGCTATTTACTGGGATCAAAGCTATTTAGTGAATTAAAACTTTTTGGATTTTATTACTGGGACAATCTAGAGTGGCCTATTATACATTTAAACTATTTTAATGACTTTAAATAATACTTTTTATAGAAATGCTCCCTCATAACAATAGCTATATAGAAATCATTGTGAACATATATTTACCTGTAGCTAATAAAGATTGTCATATGTGCATCATGGAATGGTTATTTGTCAATGTAATCTTAAAATTATTTAGAGGGGATTTGAAATTTAATGAAAGAGAAATAAAAGTCACGAGCAAAATGAACGTATACAAGTGTTTTGAAAGATAATTTGTTATATATTTATATAGTGTACACAAAGACCAAACATGTGCACTCTGCAGACGAGCTGTCATTATTCTTCTGTTCAGTGATGTGTGGGTATTTATACTTACTTTGCTACCGCAGGAAGTTAGGATGAAGCTAGTAGATAGCAAATACAAACTATGTACTCATCAATATGTATGCACATGTTTTAAGCAACGTCTTAAGCCAAGCAACCGCACCCAATGTTCGCCCAACTGATCCTCTCTTTTCAGTGTCTTTAAGAATGTCTAATTTCACTGCCATGGGTGTGGCTTTTCTTTGAAGACACTGCTACCAGAAAATGGCTACACTCTGCTTCGTTGTCATATTGAAGAGTAATAGGTTTCACCAAACAAAAAGAGAGTGAATTCCCAAGAATCCAATATGGTAGACAACCAAGAATTGATCCATGCCACTCCCTCTAGCACTGAATGACAATATATTCTTCCACCAAGAGTGTATACTTCTCTCGCATCATGTGTGTCAGGTGTACGTGCCATGGAGCATAATTCTTCCACCACAGAGTGTATACTTGTCTCGCATCATGTGTGTCAGGTGTACGTGCCATGGAGCATAATTCTTCCACCACAGAGTGTATACTTGTCTCGCATCATGTGTGTCAGGTGTACGAGCCATGGAGCATAATTCGAAAGAAGAATGATGGAGATTGCCTCATAACCATGAATCGTTATAGTCTGAGGCTGCCGTAAGCCAGGACTTATTGTATATCTTTTTAAAATTTGTCAGTTATATATTTATCATGATACTCCAGTTTATACTTGCACTCTCTACACACAGTTTTCAGACGACTGCTCTCTTCAGTGATATGAGCATTTATATGTATTTGGCTGACCCAGGATGTTATAATGAGGGTAGCTATTGAATCGAATATTACTCATGAATAAAAATCATCAGGTATGGGGACAATAATGATTTTTTTCTTTATTTTAGTACCAGTTTGGTATCATAAAATATCTAATTGCACCCAATGTTTTTTATCATATCACTCTTCCAGTAATTAGCCAAAAGCGGTAATCCAGAATTATTTCCTTTTTGAACATCCATACCAAAAATAATAAAGACCTGAAGGAATATACTGAAATGGAACATCAGGAAAGAAAAGTGCTCAATGCTGCAGGTGTGTATGAAAAATACTTTTACAAACTTCGGGGGTGGGGTTCCTCACACCAAAAAATAGAACAAAATTCCATATAAGTCCTTCGTTTTTGAGTTTATTAAGTTCAAAGAAAGTTTACGGTAGATGGCAATGTGTTGCCATGTAGACTAGGTTACATTTGTCACTTGAGGCTAGTTTGTCTTCAGCATTAATGTGTATAGTAGTGTGTGACACTATGAAACTCTGAAAAGGATCAAAAGACTAAAGTAGAATTTGGAACTAGCCAAGAAGGGTTAAGGAATAGAATGACGGATATACTAAGAGAAATTACTTCTAATCAAGAGTTTCTGAGTAGGGAAAAGTAGACAAAGGTGGTAATTCACAATTATTTCCTTTTTGAGCAGGCATACCAAAAATAATAAAAATCCAAAGGGGTATACTGAAATGGTACATTAGAAAAAAAGTGCTCATTGCTGCAGGTGTGTATGAAAAATACTTTTACAAACTTTGGGGGTGGGTTCCTCACACCATAACAAGGCCAAAAGTCCATAGAAACATATATCCGCAAGTGCTTTGTTTTTGAGTTGGGGTCTGTAAAATATTTCTGCTCCTATATATAGAGATAGATCACATAATATGAGGCAATCTCTCATTGGTTAATTAAACCACGTGGATTTTGGAAAAAGCTTACCACCAGAGAAAAGATTTAGACTTGATCTGAAGCGACATGCAAGGAAATGTCTCCATCACCAAGGTACATGTCTGATCTGGGTGTGTAATATTTGCAAAAATCTTTCAAAACTACATTTGCAAAAATATCAGCATGCTTTCCCTCCTTCTATGTTGAAAAAAAAATGAAACTCAGAAATAAGCATAGAAATACTTATTTAATGATTTATAACAAACATCTTCCTTCATTGTATGGAAAAGGATGAAACAAAAAAAAATAACTATTGGTAAGTGTGGTCAGAAGGAACCTTAAGTTTTCCGCAGTCAACTGATTTGATTTACTTTCCATACTTTTCATAATAAAAACAAGTTTCATATTCACTGAGTTGATTATCATTTCTTTTAATATATCCATCTATGTATACAAGAGCCATTTTTATTTCATCAGAAAGGGATGGTTCTAAAATTTCCAGATTGTCAAATATTTTTGAACCTTCCTCACAAAGTTTATAATCACAAGATGTATACTGGTGACCTGGTTTAACATCAAAATTTACATTTTGATTTAAAAATAAAGATGTCTGTTTAATATGCAGCTTTTCAATACACTGTTGGATCAGGTGCCACCTGATCCTTGACAAAGTTTCCTAAATTCTTTTTCTAATGGATCAGTTGTAAATTGCCCAAATCGCACATATTTATGGCTTGTAGCTAAAAGGTGTCAACATAGACTAACAGTTCCATTTCAAGTATTGTGTATGATAGTAGGAATATGGGATATAATTAAAAAAACAGCTTGATTTACTCAGTTGCCATCACATATAATAGTCTTTACATCAACTGGTACAGAGGTGATGGCCTGAACTATTAACTCAGTTTGTTCAAATAAAAAGGCTGATGTTAATTTTGAAATTAGAATCAATCTTGTAAGAAATTTTGGACTCCCATTAAGACATATCAACATTATATCAAATACTGTTTGAGCAAGTAGAGATGTATTGTCGACTGAATTTCCTAATATTGTTTGCCATGATAGAGTAACATTTTCTTGATATATACTTCATCATGCATCCTTTTTGACTGGCATTAAGAGTATTAAATACAGATGGCAAATAAGATTTTTCATTAAGTTTTGAAACGTTTGATGTCATTTTTCTTAATGTTGTTCATGATGGTAATTTATTATAATCTATTATACAATGACCATCATGTTGTATAGTACTCAAAAGTACATATTACTGTATCTGAGTTGTATTTCATTCCAACCATTTTGAGGGCCATTACTGAAAAGTGCTGACTCTACATATCTTTTTTTGTGATCAAAAGCCATAGAATTTAAATATTGGATAATTTCTTCCAATGTTGACCAAGTATGAACTGTATATTTATATGGTTTTTAGACAGGCTGCTAATATAACATTTAACTCCATAATGAAAAGTTTCAAAATTCAAATTTTTATAAACTCTCAACATAAAAAGAGGAGTGAACAGTGAAACTATTTTCAATCAAAAATGCTAACACTGGACACAAAATCTTTTTTGTTGTTGATTAGACTTTCTTTCAAATAATTACGGTATAATTAATCTTATCTAATTCTAAAAAAAACATGTAAGATAGTAAAAAACATGCAGAAGCTATATTACTTTTTATGTAGATATTACTAACTCAAAATAAAATAAATGTTATACTTCAGTTAAATCAGGTAATACATTCATACACTAATCACCAAAACAATGCGTGTTCTCATGAGATCCTAAACTAAAATAGTGTCCTTTGTCTGACAATAAATTACATCTGGCAGCAAGACCTCAGATCAGGAGATTGGAGGTTTTCAGGTAACCCCTCTTAATTGCTGTTTTAGCCAGGTTCAAAGGTAAGGAAAAAATAATTTGAATTTCTTAAGCCAACAATACTGGTGGAGTAGCTTGTCAAACTGAAACTGAAATGCTCTGTGCTTTAAAACTGGACTCCAGCACTCTCCCATTTCTACATTATTACTTGGCCGTCTAATGTAGGATGCCATGTCTACAATCCAATAGGGAATGAATGAATATTTATTGTATTAAAAATAAAAATGTAGCACAAGGCCAAAAGTAGGGATGGGTGAGACTGGTCATCACTGGTCTAACTAGTCACATTCACCGACAAATGCATTCATTATAATAATCCTTCAGTAATCCTCCGCAAGCAAAAACAAAACACCATGAATGTATAAAAATACACTTTTATAGTAAAACCACCAGCAATACATTTTTATATACAAAAATTAACAAAAATACTTATAGTAGAATTATCAACAATACATTTTATAGCAAAATGGCCGACAATGCATTTTATAGCAAAATGGCCGACAATGCATTTTATAGCAAAATGGCCGACAATGCATTTTATAGCAAAATGACCGACAATACATTTTATAGCAAAATGGCCGACAATACATTTTATAGCAAAATGGCCGACAATGCATTTTATAGCAAAATGGCCGACAATGCATTTTATAGCAAAATGGCCGACAATGCATTTTATAGCAAAATGGCCGACAATGCATTTTATAGCAAAATGGCCGACAATGCATTTTATAGCAAAATGACCGACAATACATTTTATAGCAAAATGGCCGACAATGCATTTTATAGCAAAATGGCCCACAATGCATTTTATAGCAAAATGGCCCACAATGCATTTTATAGCAAAATGACCGACAATGCATTTTATAGCAAAATGGCCCACAATGCATTTTATAGCAAAATGACCAACAATACATTTTATCTGTAGTTGAAGCCATACAGTTGTGTTCAAAATATTTAGATTTCAGTATTAAATAACACATAGAGGTTGAAAAACCAACCTTATCTAATGTCTCATATTTACAAGCATGTAGCGAGGGAGATAAAAAGTATAAATTATTTTTATTTAGAATTTTTAAAAATCAGCCTACGGCAAAATGAAAAATTATCGAATGCAAATATTAGTATGGAATCATCGCCCTGGTAAAATGTGGGAGAAAAGAAAGTTGACTGGTTGAAAAAAAAATATGGTGGGAACATGTAGAAAAAATAAAAACAAAAACATGAAATGATCTCACTGCTGCAGAGAACTGTGCCTTCTGACCCCTAAAGAGGAGGCAGAAGGTAAAATGAAAAATGATAGGGACTAAAAAATTAAAAAGGAGCAATTGATAATTCACTCTCTAGCTTCATCCTGAGTAAGATGTTAAACTACATCCAGCAGCAAGGCCTCTGATCAGGAGGTTTTGAGGAGTGTGGAACCACCTCTTAATTGCTGGTGTTCCCAGGTCCACCCTGACTCGGGGTGGTAGAACCTGTTAGGGTCCCAGCTATGAGCAAATAGTTAACTATTACTAGCAATACTTTTTTGAAAAAAAATTATTACCAGCAATACAATTTTGAAGGAAAAATATTACCAAAAACACATTTTTGACAAAAAATATTACAATCAATAAAAATCTTGTTGGCATTAAATAACCCATTGAGGTTGATATGGTGTAAAACAAAATAAACCAATCCAATGTAAACCAAAGAATACATATTCTATTCATACAAAATTATCCTAAAAATCTTGTCAGTATTAAATAACCCATTGAGGTTGATATGCCGTAAAAGAAAATAAAGCAAACCAAACCACTCTCTAGCTAAGTTAATCATTTTCTAGAAAAAACAACTTCTAAACTAGCCTGACTGTGTAGGGTGAGCAAGTTTTGAACAAGTACTTCAACTAGAAAGCTCAATAAGGGTAGCATTATTCCTGTGCTCGAGTCATGCTATAGTTATTCACCTTTCAGGAAAATCCTTGAAAGAAAGCCTCTCCCTCTCAAACCTGATCTTGACCTTCAGCTGGTGCTTGAAAAATGCAACCAGGTGATGGGTGCATCTTCATCCACCATTATCATTACAGCTAGAAAGCACAGTGTTACCTCCTGTTCATCAATGAACTCACGTTGCTGCAAACAGAACTGGCAAAGAATTATCCCTGTAGCATTTGGACTATATAACCCTCAACGAGCTCGCACAGCATGCATGCAACCAAGCAGTGAAAGAAGGTGTGCTCAATGGACACCACACCAGTTGCATTCTGGCAAAGTGACAAGTCTCACTGCAAAAGACTTTCTGCTGACTTGGTGCATGTTCCAAATCATCAGCCAGGTGAGTGATGCATCATAGTACTGCATTTCAACCAGGGCATCCAAGGCCATATGGAGCAACATTCCCTGCTTGTTAAGGGCATAAAATTCCATCCCTTCCCTGCTAGTTCTTGTGCAGAAACTTCACCACAGCCCTGGTGAAATGTTGAGTAATAGACCCTGTTCTATCCAGTGGTTGAAGAGAATTTCCAGCCAGGTGACAAACATGGGTGACAGCATCAAGTACACTTTGTAAGGTTTGGTTTGGTTTACTGCCTATCAACCTCAATGGGTTATTTAATGCTGACATGGGTGAACCTGGGAACACTAACAATTAAGAGGTAGCTCCATGTTCCTCAAAACCTCCTGATCAGAGGCCTTGCTGCTGGATGTAGTTTATCATCTTACCCAGGATGCACACTTTGTAGAGTAACTAATCAATGCCTGGAGTCTTATCTTTCGCAGGTTTCAGTGCTTCCCAGATTTCTTCCCCTTTTATGTGAACCTCACAACCATCCACTTCAGTTGCCTTGATGTGAGGAAAGTCAGCAAAATGGTTATTAAACTGAGCTGTGCTAAGACCAGGCTCCATGGTCAAAAGCTTCTAAAAGTAATCACAAAATGAAAAGGGTGGAATGGTCCTTTGAGAGCCTACTGATCAACCAGATAGCTGGCATTCCTCTTGGGGGAGGAGTCCTTTTTTGGGAGATGTGAGTTCGAGGAGTGAGTGGGGAAATGTTGGGAGGATCTTTGCCTTACCTTCTTTGAAGGCATTGTCCTTTCTGGTTGACAAAGCACGCGTGGATTGCACCTTGGCTTATTCCACAAAACTTAAAAATAGTGGACAATTCAAATTTTGTGTAAGAATGACTCAATCCAATGAGGAATGACTGCAGAACATTTTCCCCTCCCCATTTTATAGGTAGAAGCACAGAAATGCATGCTGGGATTTCTTCCAAGCCAATAAAATAGGCTGGTTCTAGGTTACACATGATTCAATCATGGTCTATCATAATCATGAAATCAGAATGCTACATTTTCTTTTATCCAAATTTGCTGTTGTATGTCAACCCCAATTCTTAGCTTGTGAACTTTTTGCCATATTACTGTTACTTTGCCTTATGTTAATTGGCCTTACATATATTGTTTGCTTGCTTTATATATCTTTTTTGTTGCTCTGTTCTTTTCCATTTCTTGTTATTGTTTATTGCAAACATTTCAGTTCTGTTTGTTGGGCAGTTTTACTAATTATTTACATTTAACTGTGACCACTCACTCTACAGTGCACAACCTCCCCCAATGAGCTTATGTAAATGATTGACAGAATTGGGATTAGGAGATAAAGCAAAAGAGCCAAATTTACTAAGAGTTACAAAAGAAAAGGAAGTTGTAGAGAGCCATGATTTAATGAAATGACTACAAATTTCAAAATTTTGAACCAACAAGCACCTTTTTTTTTGTCCTTGCAGAGAGGGCGTACAGCAAAGGATAGGAGGAAAGTTTTAGGCTCTACGCTTTACGGACAAAACCACTGTCAAAGCCAAGTGTCTGGACGGCTGCTCTGACCTTTGACTCTACTTTGAACCAATTTTTCTTCGGCTGGAGACCAGGCCCAAAATCCAATGGAGAATAATTGTAGAACACTTTCCCTTCCATAATTTATAGGCAGAAGCACAGAAATGCATGCTGGGATTTCTTCCAAGCCAATAAAATAGGCCGGTTCTCGGTTTCATATGACTCAGTCCTGGTCTGTCATCAACTTGAAACAGAACGATATCCAAATTTGCTGTTGTGCGTCAACCCCAATTCTTCATTTGTGAACTTTTTGCCATATTACTGTTGCTTTGTGTTATGTTAAATGGTCCTATATAAATCAACGATGCCCATAACAATTAAAAAATAAAAATCTATTGAAAATATAAACAATCTGAATTGTAACATCAAGACAATTTTATATGAAATAGTATAAAAATTTTAATTATACAAAGACCAAATTCATATTTTTAGTGCAAAATATCATTTTTTTTTTAGTTTCTACCAAATCTAAATTGGTGCGCCAAACAGAAAAACCTGGTTGGTAGGAATGGAAAGGAAAAAGAGAACAGGCGCTTCTCTTCTCGTTGAAGTCAAAAACGGTGCAAATGACAAAACCATTACTTAACGATTGTGTAAAATTTTAAAAGGAACACATTTATTACAGAAATAAAGAAAAAAAAAATTTGCACAAAAATTCCCTTTTGTGAATCTATTAAGGCAGAATAATATATTTCCGATGTTTAAAAAAGTATTATATAAAGATAAAATGGGAAAAAAGGGTTACAGTTTAGGAAAAAGCAAAGATTCAATGACAAAAAGGATAAAGAATTCAAGAAAACAAAAAACAAAGGTGCAACCACAGTTAAAAAAAAAAAAAACGAAAACATGTATTTTTACTTGTCCCACGTGCATCTTTAGAAAAGTCCTTTTTAAACTCATACTGTTTGTGCTTTTGGTACAATTAGAATACTTTTCATTCTTTCTTGTCCGACCACAGGAGAAATTTCACTTGTTAACTTCAAGTTTCTCTGCAGCTGACTGGTAACTGGTGCCGCCTTGCTTGTCTCTTGATGTAAGTACACCAAAAATTTCTTATGTTTTATTTAAAAAAACAACAAAAATTTATTTTAATACAGGTGGTTCCTATCAGTCGAGGATGAAAGCAGTAATTTTTGTGTTGTGAACTATGAATTTGAATAGTTTCCATTTGTAATTATGGTAGATAGGTAGGTTAAGTTGATGTAATAGTAATCCTGACTTGATATTATTTGAGTAAATGTAATTAAACTCTGCATACTTTGAAAATTTTAGCCCATAACTCTGTAAAAGTCCAGTGGTGAGTGCTTACATGTGTACACTTATATCTGACGTGGCAAAATTTGGATGATTTTTCTCTCCATCATGAATGTTCATGTGCTTTTTTAAAGTTGAACTCTGTGAGAATGCTAATCCACATATTTTACAAGAATATGGTTTTTCTCCCGTGTGAATTCGAATGTGTCTTTTCAAATGAGAATTATCTGAAAATGCTGATCCACATATTTCACAAGAATATGGTTTCTCTCCAGTGTGAATTCGAAGGTGCTTTTTCAAATCAGAACTAATTGAAAATGCAGATTTGCATATTTTACAAGAATATGGTTTATCTCCAGTGTGAGTTCGAATGTGTATTTTCAAATGGGAGTTATCTGAAAATGCTGATTTGCATATTTTACAAGGATATGGTTTCTCACCAGTATGAATTCCAATGTGTTTTTTTAAACTGGAATTCTGAGAGAATGATAATCCACACATTTCACAAGAATATGGTTTCTCTCCAGTGTGAGTTCGAATGTGTCCTTTCAAATGAGAATTATCTGAAAATGCCGATCCACATATTTCACAAGAATATGGTTTCTCTCCAGTGTGTGTTCGAATGTGTTTATTTAAACTGGACTTTTCTGAGCATGTTAATCCACATATTTCACAAGAATATGGTTTCTCTCCAGTGTGTGTTCGAATGTGTTTTTTTAAACTGTAATTCTGTGAGAATGCTAATCCACATATTTCACAAGAATATGGTTTCTCTCCTGTGTGTATTAGCATGTGTTTTTTTAAATTTGATAACTGCGAAAATGATGATTCACATACTTCACAATTATATGGTTTCTCACCAGTATGTGTTCGCATATGGACTTTTAAAGTTGAAATCCATGAAAATGCAGATCCACAAATATTACAAAAATGAGGTTTTTCTCTTGTTTGTTGTTCCATGATTGTTTCAATGCAAACTTTGTGGAAATCCTAAGTGACAAACATTTTTTTTTCTTTGATTCTTATAGCCAGCATAAACGATAGGGAGTTTATGACAATCTGACCTGTAAATAAAGAAAGGTATCATTAAAGAGACAGATTTGTGCATTATTTTCAACAGAACATTGTAACACTTTATTTCAATCGAGTTTGCCATATGAAATGTTTTTAGTCAGTTACAAATAAAATTGAAAGACCAAATAATCAAACCTTCTTATATATTTTACTTTTCATAAACATAAGACCTTGAATGTAAAATGTGAAAAATTGCTTACAATTTCATATTTAATCAAAACTGTAAAATCTTTTAAGATCTAAAAACAAATGAAATAAAAGAAAGCTAACTTTTCATCTTATGTTAACCAAAAGTCTGATTCAATAAAAATCTATCCGGTTTTTGTTCTGCAAATAAACATCAGTTTTTTAAATCATGCAGAGGAAAGGTTTTATTTTGCCGAAGGAAAAATGTTTAGAGCATCAGCAAAAGTGAAAATTTCAGTTAAATAATAATGATGCAATCAGCAAAATAGCATAAAATTTAGATGGGAAAAGCATTTATTAAAAGAAAGTGTTTGCAATCACAAATAATATATCCACTTGTATAGATGAAAGTATCTGTTGAAATGCATCCCATAATAAAAATGTGTCATTTAAGAAAATATGAGAATAATCAATTGTCAAAATACTTAATTTCTCCTGCAGTTCATAAATTTTTGAATGTAAATTATGACCAAAGTTTATTTTTGACTTATTAGGTAGTGAGCATATATGAAAATTATTATTAGGTAGTGAGCATATATGAAAATTATTATTAGGTAGGGAGGATATATGAAAATTCCAAGAGTCGCTAGTCATTTAAGCCCAATCCAAATTTACTCTTAAGAAAAAAATTATTTTCAATGAATAATGAATTTTTACAAGAATTCTTTTCATTTTTTTAAAATTCTGATTAGAAAAAATTATTAATTTTAAAATTTTTTAAATTTCTGTATTAACTTCAACCTTTTAGATGATATTATTATTATTATTATTATTATTAAGTGAAAACTATATTTACTAATCAGAAATGGAAAAGCTTAATACAGATTATTAAATACTGATATTTTTAAAAGATACTCTTTTTAGTCTTACTTTCAATCTAGATTTGTTTTTCTCTACAGAATGCACTTCTATGAAAAATAGGATTTCACTACTGTGTGTGTCCTTATTTCCTGGAAATGATAAATTCTATAATTGAAAAAGGTAAGATCATATGCAAGATTTAATGTTGCGATGTATTTCAAAATTTAAATCCTGTCAAAATTTCAGTTAACATAGTCAGTAAGTATGTTTCTATCCATTGTGTAAATTAAACTCTGAATAGTTTCAAGATTTTAGCTCATAACCCTGTAAAAATTCTCTGTGGTAAGGGCTTACATGTGTACACTTATAACTGAACTGGCAAAATTTGGATCATTTTTTTTCTCTCCAGCATGAATGTTCAAGTGCTTTTTTAAATTTGAATGAGGTGAAAATGTTGATCCACATATTTCACAAGAATATGGTTTCTCTCTAGTGTGAATTTGAATGTGCGTTTTTCAACTCAGAACTATCTGAAAATGCTGATTTTCATATTTCACAAGAATATGGTTTCTCCCCAGTATGAGTTTGAATATGTGCATTTAAACTGGAATTCCGTGTGAATGCTAGACCACATATTCCACAAGAATATGGTTTCTCTCCAGTGTGAGTTCGATTGTGTGCTTTCAGATGAGAGTTATCTGAAAATGCTGATTTGCATATTTTACAAGAATATGGTTTCTCACCAGTATGAGTTCGAATGTGTACTTTTAAACTGCAATTCTGTGAGAATGCTAATCCACATATTTCACAAGAATATGGTTTCTCTCCAGTATGAATTCGAATGTGCTTTTTTAAATCAGAGTTATCTGAAAATGCTGATTCACATATATTACAAGAATATGGTTTCTCTCCAGTGTGAGTCCTAATGTGTTTTTTTAAAGTGTAATTCTCTGAAAACGATGATTTACATATTTTACAAGAATATGGTTTCTCTCCAGTGTGAGTTCGAATGTGTTTTTTCAAATCATAATTCCTTGAAAATGCTGATCCACATATTTTACAAGCATATGGTTTCTCTCCAGTGTGAGTTCTAATGTGTATTTTTAAAGTGGAATTCACTGAACATGTGAAACCACATATTTGACAAGAATATGGTTTCTCTCCAGTGTGACTTTGAAGGTGTGCCTTAAATTGAGAATTCCTTGAAAATGCTGATTTGCATATTTTACAAGAATATGGCCTTTCTCCAGTGTGAGTTTGAATGTGTATTTTTAAATTGGAATTTTGTGCGAATGCTAATCCACATATTTCACAAGAATATGGTTTCTCTTCAGTATGAATTTGAATATGCTCTTTCAAATGAGAATTATTTGGAAATGCAGATTTGCATATTTTACAAGAATACAGTTTTTCTCCAGTGTGTATATGCATGTGGCTTGTTAAATCTGAATTTAGTGTAAATGCTAATCCACATTCTTCACAAGTATAAGGTTTCTTTCCTGTGTGTATTGGCATGTGTTTTTTAAAATTTGATAATTGTGAAAAAGCTGATTTATATACTTCGCAAGTATATGTTTTCTCACCAGTGTGTTTTCGCATATGGACTTTTAAAGTTGAAATGTATGAAAATGCAGACCTACACACACCACAACAATGAGGTTTTGCTCTTTGTGGAAATGCTAATTGACAAACATTATTTTTTTCCCTTGATTCTTATCGTCAGCATAAATGATGAGTTTATGACAATTGAACCTGTAAATAAAGAAAATAAAGTAAGAGGTAGTTTTGTCTATTAATTTCAACAGAACATTGTAACACTTTGTTCCAATCAAGTTCACCATATCAAATATTCCTTGGTCAGTCATGAATAAAATTGACAGACAAAATAATCAAATTATATCTACATTTTTAAACATTTGAATTTCATAAACATAAAACACTGATGAAAAAAGGAGAAACATTGCTTACAATTTAATCAACAACTTTTAACTCTTTTAAGATCTAAAAACGAATGAAATCAAAGAAAGCTAACTTTTCATCTTGTGTTGACCAAAAGTCTGATTCATTAAAAATTTATGCACTTTTTGTTCTTCTCTGAATGAAGATAAAAATTAAATCAGCTTTTTTAATGCATAAAAAGGAAAGGTTTTATTTTGCTGAAGGGAAAATGCTAGAACATTAAAAAAAATTAATTTTTAGAAAAGTACTGATGCAATAAAGAAAATACAATAAGGTTTAGATGTACTGAGAAAAGGATTTAGTAAAGAAAGAAGGTGTTGGAGATCATGAACAATATATCCACTTGTACAGATGAAAAAATCAAGTTAAATGTGTCACATAATTGGAGAAGTGTCATTTAAGAAAATATGAGAATAAGCAATAATCAAATACAGTATTTACATTAGTCGGACTATTGTCCTCATCTTTGTCGCCATATTTGTCACAACGTTTCGGCCGTTGTACGCTCAGGCCTTCTTCAGGTGGTTGGAATTTCGAACCGAACCCTTTATTTCGATCACTGCGGTAGACTGTTCTAGTTCCACGAGCCATGTTTGATGGATGTCAGTTATCAGTTATCTCCTGCTAATTTTCCCTCTGAAAGTTCTCCACTTCCTGAACCGAGTATTGAACTCAAGGACACATGGTACAGTGGATAAAGGCGCTGGTTAGATCCAGTGACAGACCCAAAGAGTGTGAGTTCAATACCGGGTTCAGGCAGTGGAGAACTTTCAGAGGGAAAATTAGCAGGAGATAACTGATAACTGACATCCATCAAACATGGCTCGTGGAACTAGAACAGTCTACCCCAGTGATCGAAATAAAGGGTTCGGTTCAAAATTCCAACCACCTGAAGAAGGCCGGAGCGTACAACGGCCGAAACGTTGTGACAAATATGGCGACAAAGATGAGGACAATAGTCCGACTAATGTAAATACTGTACATAATACCTCATCTCAGAAATATAGACAGACAATAATCAAATACTTAATTTCCCCTGTAGTTCATAAGTTTTTGAATGTGAATTATGATCAAAGTTTATTTTTGACTGTTTAGCTAGTGAGCGTATATTTCTAAACTACAAGAATAGAGTTGCTAGTGATTTAAGCCCAATCCAAATTTGTTCTTAAGAAAAAACTCATTTTCAATGAATAATGAATTTTTACAGGAATTCTTTTCCTAGGCGGTTTCAAGTAGAATAAGGAAGGAGTTGCAAAATGAGGGAAAAATTATAGAGACATGTTTCAAAAAGAATGAAAGTATTGTTTTTATCAGCACTTGGGATATTAAAAATAAGTCTGTTGGAGAAAAAAATGAAAACTAGGAGAAAAACTTCACAAGCGATTTAGTCATCCAAGTTATGAGAAAATGAGAAACTCTGCTGAAAGGTGCAGGTGTTCTTGATGTTGAACTTCTGAAACAGCTTCAGGAAATTACTTCCAATTGTGACATATGCTTAAAACACCACCCAAGCCCATTGTTGGTTTCTCTTTATCAAAACACTTCAATGAAATGCTATCTATGAACATAAAAGAAATTAAAAGGAGAAAAATTCTTCATTTAATTTCATTTCACCAAACACAGTTTCTATAATAAAGTCAAAATAAAGTTCAATTATAAACATTGTATTTCAGTTTTGGATTGCATATTTTCATTTCATTTGTATTTCCTATTTCATTGTATTTAATATTTTGGACCTCCTTGTTGTTTTCTAACTGATAATGGGTGAGAATTTCATAATGAAGCTTTCAGAGACATGGCTCAGAAGTTAAATATTATTGTATGAAATACAACAGCACAAAATCCATAGAGCAATGGGTCAAATGAATGCCACAATACTACAGTTAATGAAATAGTACTCAAAACTATGGAAGACACTTGTTGCAGCTTGGAACTTGCCATTGCTTTGTCACTGAGCTCCAAAAGTACTCTGCATAATGTCAATGGTTATCGTCCAAATCAACTGGTATTTGGACAAAATCCTGATGTGCCTTCTATTCTGATAAATAAACCCTCAGCTTTAGAGAGTGTTACATCCAAGTGAATCCATAGCTAACAACTTGTTTACTATGCATACAACAAAAAAGGTCTTTATTCAAGCAGAATCACCCCCAAAAATTAGAAAGGCTTTGTGCAAAAACTGTTATTAAATATAGAAATAGAAATTTTGAATGTTTTAAGAGAAATGAATCAAACCATTGGATGGGACTAGAAATAGTTATAGAATCTGATAACAAGCCGGTGTTGGTCAAACATGGAGGAAGCTTTGTTAGAGTCCATCCATGTTCTATGTAGATGTATAAAAATGGCACAGTGGAGAAAGGTGTTAGTTAGATCCAGTGACAGGACCCAAAGAGTGTGGGTTCAATACCTGGTTAAGGCAGTGGAGAACTTGGAGAGGTGAATTAACAGGAGATAACTGACAAGTGACATCCATTAGACATGGCACGGGGAACCAGAACAGTCTTCCCCCAGCGGGCGAAATAAAGGGTTCAGTTCGACATTCCAACCACCTGAAGAAGGCTGGAGCATACAACGGCCGAAATATTGTAATAAATATGGCAACAAAGATGAGGACAATAGTCTGAATAATGTAAATAGTGTACATAATACCTCATCTCAGAAATATAGACAGATACTGAAAGGCCGAAACGTTGTAATAAATATGGCGACAAAGATGAGGACAATAGTCCGAATAATGTAAATAGTGTACATAATACCTCATCTCCGAAATATAGACAGATACTGAAAGGCAGACACGTTGGAATAAATATGGTGACAAAGATGAGGACAATAGACTGAATAATGTAAATAGTGTACATAATACCTCATCTCAGAAATATAGACAGATACTGAAAGGCAGAAACGTTGGAATAAATATGGTGACAAAGATGAGGACAATAGTCCGAATAATGTAAATAGTGTACATAATACCTCATCTCCGAAATATAGACAGATACTGAAAGGCCGAAATGTTGTAATAAATATGACGACAAAGATGAGGACAATAGACTGAATAATGTAAATAGTGTACATAATACCTCATCTCAGAGATATAGATACAAAGATGATTTTGTCGAAGAATTGAATGCACCAATAACTGATAAGAACCCACCTAACATGAATAATTTGGAAGATGGAATTAAAATAAAGGCCAGACAGGTTGCAAGAGGATTCCAAGATGAAGAATTAGGATATGTTAGAAGTGACTTGCCTACTTGCTCAAAGAAGAGCCTATGAATTATCCTGACCATCATTGTGGCTTTGAGGTGGACATGTCATTCTATGGACATCAAAACAGTATTTTTGCAATGGTAGTAATTTGAAAGGACATTCTTTCTAAAACCTCTTCCAGAAAGTGAAGTTCCTGAGTTATATATGGAAGTTAAATACATATATGGACTGAATGATGCTTCTTGATAATGGTATTTAACAAAACTGGGAAAATGAGAGCCCATCTAAGTATGACGAAGCTGTCTTCACATGGTACGATGATAATAAGATTAATGGAATCATATCAACTCATGTGGATGAATTCTTCTGGGCAGGCATAGAAAAATTTGAAGAAATTGTGATAAAGAAAATCAAGCAAGTCTTTATGGTCAGATCAGAGGAAACTTCAAGTTTCAAATATCTTGAAATTTGTCATTGAAAGTAGTCTATAATAATTAGTCAAAATGAGTTTGTCAAACGAATCCCAATGATAGCTACAAAGACTGACTATAATTCAAACTCAGTTTTGTCAAATGACAACCGCAAATTATTTAGATGCTCAAAAGGAAAGCTAAATTGGTTAGCTACACAGACACAACCTGATTAAAGTTATGTGATGGGATGTAACATCATCTTTAAAAGATAGAAAGTTGAAGAGTATATTGCTGGTAAATAAATCAGCTAGAAAAGCTAAGAAAATCTCCTCCAGGCTGTTAATACTTAACTTAGGCAATCTTGCAAGAATGAAACTGGTAGCATATAGAGATGCAGGATTTACTGGACTTAACAATGGAGGATTTCAAGCAGGATACATTGTCTTTATTGTGGGTGACAATGATAGTTCTGTTCATATTTCTTGGCAATCTCATATAGTCAAGAGCGTTGTGAAAAGTATGCAGGCAACAAAGATACTTGCTATGGTTGATACGAGGGAAGCCTGCACATTCTATAGAAAATATCTTTTAGAACTTTCATGCATTGAAGACAAGTCGGAAAATCTTCCAATAATAATATGTATAATTGTCAATGCAGGCCTATATGAGTCTGCTCACTCATCCACTCCAATATGGGATAAAAGGCTGAGAATCAAAACTGAAATTATTTGTGAAATGCTCGAACAAAAGGTAGTACATAAACTTGAATGGATTTTCAGCTCAAAGCAAGTTGCAGATTGCCTAAGAGAGGGGTGTCTTTTCTAACAAGATTCTGGATCATATATGTCAGCCTAGAATCTCTCTTCTTAAAAATCATTGTACATTAAAACACGTGTGACAAATGGTCTACATAGGATTGAACTCACCATCTTTGGCTAACAAATTAGACTCCTACTAGTCAGCTTGATGGATGTGTTTTAAGCAGTGGCAGTAGCAGGCTTGTCTCCCTTCCTGCCAAAGTGAATTTAACCATTGGGTAGTTTTTGTAAATTTCTCCTTAAGGAAAAATTTCCTGTTGTTTGGTGAAGTGCTGTCACTCTGTTGATTGAGCAAGATCCTGTTTTATCTATATGCATAGTAATTGTTTTTTATTCTTACACTTCTATTGTTAGTGGACTATGATTAAAAAAAATAAAAAGTGTAAAAGATTATATAATACAAAAATTTCACTTTTTTTATAAGTCATATTATAATAATAATATTAAAAATAAGGAAGGAAAAAATCTATATTCAACACCATCACTTGATAAGACACCAGAAGTGTTGAAATAAAATGACTATTTTTGTAGTGATTTTATAACATATTTATGTTATAATTTTCGAATAATTATATATATATATATATATATATTACACCCCACTTACTTAATTTCATGAAATTTCAAGAAATTAAATTTTATGTCCAAACTTTATTTTATTAATTAAAAGTAGGACTCCTTGGAGAATGTAAATCATTCTTTTTTTTTCAAACTTTTGCTCATTTTCTGAAAATCTGCTCCAAATGGTAAACTAAAAAATGTAATAAAACTGACATTATTTAATTAGAAAACCTTTTAATTGCTTTTGTAACTGAGTTATATCTAGTATGTTATTGCCTTAAGAAAAAATATTTGATGAATAATGAATTTTTACAAGAATGTTTTTATTTTTTTAAATTTTAATTTTAATAATTTATTATAATTTAAAAATTGTTTAAAAAATCTCTCACACCATATTACTTTTAGGTGATATTGTAATTAACGAGAAACTATATTTTCAAATCAAAAATTGAAAAGCTTAATATAAGTTGCTTTGCAACAATATTTTGAAAATAATTAAATTTTTTTTTATTTTAAGCATTCCCAATTTTCATCTATGGTAGTCTATACATAACATTATTATGAAAAGGTCACATGTTCTAAGAGTTATCCTCTTTTTCAGAGAAATTCACTTGTCTCCAAGTCATTATTCATTGTGTGACTGTTCAAGTGGAGGAAAGAGGAATGTACTAACCTGTGTTGTTTCTTATTAATTAAAAGTGGTTACATTTTTTTCTAACTTTTTATAGTTACAGAGGTCACGGGACTTAATTATCACGTGATCCATGAATCCATAAGAAAAGTGTTTTTACCTTTTTGATGTTTTTTTTTGTCTTTTTTTTACTTAATGCAAGTTATTAGATGGTCACGTTACATTGCAGAAAGGAATCTTATTTTGCAATTTAAGGTTAGTGATTTTGCTTCTCTTCCTCAGCCTTTTTTGGTTGAGATTTTCTCGACAATTGCTTACATTGCAACAGGTTTTGAACATCATCCCTTCAATTTTTAAACTTTAAAATAATTTTTACTTTTTTTAATTTCTATTTCACAAAATATTTTTATTTTAAGTATTTAGTGTGGGTGAAAAATTATCAAGTTACCTCTATCATGGTATTTCGTCTCAGTTATTAAATTTTAAAATTAATCTAAGAAACTATTTACATTAGTCGGACTATTGTCCTCATCTTTGTCACAATGTTTCGGCCGTTGTACGCTCCGGCCTTCTTCAGGTGGTTGGAATTTCGAACCGAACCCTTTATTTCGATCACTGGGGTAGACTGTTCTAGTTCCACGAGCCATGTTTGATGGATGTCAGTTATCAGTTATCTCCTGCTAATTTTCCCTCTGAAAGTTCTCCACTGCCTGAACCGGGTATTGAACTCACACTCTTTGGGTCTGTCACTGGATCTAACCAACACCTTTATCCACTGTGCCATGTGTCCTCATCTCAGAAATATAGAGAGACTCTAATCTAAGAAAATTTGATAGTAATTTAAATTTTATTATTTTTTCATAAAGCATCTTTATACATAACTATAAATCAATAAAATATGAGATAATTGCTGAAAATATGTCAGTTTGTAAAAATTACTCGGTAGTTAAAAACAAAAAAAATTCATTCATTTGGATTTCATAAATTTATATCAATTCTGGTTATCCATACAAGCTGTCAACACTTCAAAGCTCATCAATACATCAATAAAGAAAAGAAAATGTAAACAGGATTCATCATTAAGAAATATTTATACTATTTTTTATGCTATAAGTATTATTTGTTTCAAATCACATAAATTTAATTTTAAATTTGCTAATTTTACTCAAACAATGTGTCACAAATATATATTTTATTTTTGGAGGGTTTTTAAAACCAATAATTAAATTTTATTTTAAAACTTGTTAATGTCAGAAATGGCCACCAGTAAACAGATTTTTTTAAATCAAGCAAATATTTGATATTCCAATCTAATATAATTTCTATTTGAATTACACTAGAGTATTTCAGCCACTAGAAATAGCCAATTTCCATTATCTTTCAATTAAAGCTAAAAAGAAATCTTCAAGAATGTGTTTTAATTTTTCAAAATTCATTTAAAACCTTAGGTATCAAAAATCTTAGTGAAAAAGTGGAGGTACCTAGTTTAAAATTCTCTATTAAGAAATGATGACGAAAATATTTACAGGTAAAGGAACAATTATCTGAAAGACTTTCTGTAAGCTAAAAAGTATTTGGAGAATCTATACGATATCCGCATTCCCTGGAGATGTATAACAATTTTAGCATAAAATGTGCAATGCTTATCTTCCATATTATAAAAAGGAATCCAACTCACAAAAAATTATATCAGAATTATATCTGAAATGTAAAAAGTTGACTGTTTTTGAAAATACATTTCAAAGACAAAATATCATTGACCTTTTAGTGTCAATGACAGAGAAAATGAAAAAAATATTTTAAAAAATGGTAAATTTGCTTTTAAGCCCCGCATAGAAAATCTATTAAAAATTTCCCAAATTTTGACAAAACCTACCGTTTTGTAGTTATCAACAATAAAAATTCAGACTCGGTCGTGTACATTCGTCTGCCATTTCATGCCATGTTTAACTGCATTAACATCAGAACATTTTGTATGCAGAAACCTAATTAATGGCCTTTTTACTGCTCTTAACTGCACACTTAAATTGTGTCGAAAAGCTTTCTTTTTTAAAAAAACAAATTAAATAATAGAATAAATCTTTTCTTTTAAATTAAAAATAAAACAAATAATGATTAATGCACAAACTTTGAAAAGAGCATTATTACTAACCCTAAACCCTAACTGTTAGGGTTAGTAATCCTGCTCTTTTCAAAGAGGGTTACCCAAAAACCCCGAGCAGTTAGGGTTAGGGTTTAGAGCTAGGGGTTAGGGATAGTACTTTTCAAAGTTTGCACATTAATTATTGTTTTATTTTTAATTCAAAAGAAAAGCTTTATTTTATTATTTAATTTGTTTTTTAATTTAAAAAGAAAGCTTTATTTACCACTTGTCATTGCTTTCCGACAGTGCGCAGTAATTTACACGAGTCAGAGCAGTGAAAAGGCCGTTAATTACGCTACTGCGAAAAGTGTTCCGCAGTGAATCTAGTTAAACAGGGCCTGTCATGGCGGACGAATCAATGTGACTGAATCCGAATTTTTATTGTCGATAACTACAAAACGGTAGGTTTTATCAACATTTGGTTGTTATTTTCGAGTTCAGTATGTACATTTACACGGAAATATGTCGATTTGGGAAATTTTTAATAGATTTTCTGTGCGGGGCTTAAAAAGCAAATTTACCAAAAAAATTAATGAAACTTTCAGAACTTAAAATAAATCTTGTTTACATTATTATTATTGTTTAAAAAGTGTCCTACTTAGTTTTATTTAAATTAATGAACACTGTTTTTTTAAAATGATGAGAAAATGTGTCAATGTTTTAAAAAGCTTTAAGTTTATTTATATAGGAAAGTTAATTTTTCTTTTAATTTACATTAGCAGCATTAGCTTCAAGCTTTTCTTTCAAATGAAACCGAAATTTAAGTTCGAAGAAAGCATTTAAATGATCTAATATGCCTTTTTTTTTCTGTGTGTCTTTTCTTAAGTCCGTTACAGTACGTCTCGAAAACTTACCTTTTCCGGACGAATCTCTAAAAAAAAAAAAAACCTTTTCATAGAAAAACAATCAGGATTAAGTTGCTGTTTCTTTCTCAAGCTCGATATTCTGTAATCAATAAAACTTCCTATTTTTAGGGAAATTACAATTAAAAAAGATTAATTTAGTTTGAAAATAGAAGGCAGTTAGTTTCTGAACAGAACAAAGTAATTTCAGTAACCGGTGTTAAAGAAGAATTTGTTCCTTGCTCAAAAATAATCCGACAATACGTCAAAGCAATGATTTGTACCGCAATCTGTTTTTTTGTTTTTTTTGTCGGGTTCTGATTTTTCATAAAATTTATTATGATAAAACCTCACGGATTATCCCCTTTTAATAGAACTCTTACAACTCAAAGATGACCACCTGGCATGCTACAGTAGTAAGAAGAAGAATAGTACTGTAATTTTTATTTTAAATGAAGCCGCTCTATTCTGTGGTAATTCTGGCTGTTAGTGCGCTAATTCATCACAATTTATTACGTAGCATTATCTTTCTCAAGATGGGGCGTATCATGTAGCCAGAGACACTGAACATAGATCCAAATAGCTTACCAACAATGATAAAGAATAGGGTCTACTGAGGTAAAATGGGTATATTATTAGTCATGATAGATGTTGCCATTGTTCATTTTCTGAAATGAATTGTGGGATTGCGTACCTGTATTATGGTACCCAGACTCCTTTACCTGTATAAATTTGCTGACAAAGCCAAATATTGCCTTTCTTTTATTTTTGTGTTGCTGATAAGGACTTCATAAGGTCAGTATATCTCATTTGTGACTTTTGTTTATTCTACAAACGTTAGAGAAAAATGGATAGCGGCTCGGATTGAGGAATCGGAGAGCCGAGTTCGATTTCCAGCCGAATCCATTACATTTACTTACGTGCTAATACCACTTGGGAGATGTATGAATCCTCTTCTTCTCCCCTCCAGCTATGGGTAAATAGCAGGACCGACTGGGTTCTATATGCAACTGGTCTACTGGAGAAAGAAATGGCAACCTACTGCGGGGGAAAAACCTGCCTCGTCAGTCATGTATCGAAAGATAACTGATCGCCTCAGCGTGCATCACGCATGACACATAATTGACTGAAATCATCAAAAAGTGCCTGTAAAAGTATCACTGAGTCATAATCTTAGATTTTCTATTTGTCGGAGTTAGGTCCTCTTTAATTCCCTAATTGTTCACTAGGGGTCGCTCCCTACACTATAAATACTGGGCGACTTCTTGCCTCGTTCTCTTTTTCATTTCTTCATTTCAGCGAACACATCTGCAGAAGATAGCATCTTCCCATTTGTAGGAGACACCATGAACATTATACACATATACACGTACGTACAAACTTTCACCAATATACAAACTCTTTACGTTCACACACAAACACAAATGTTGATGACTTTGTCACTTGTAAATTTCTTGTTTAATACATATATTTGTTGTTATATACATATCGGTCTTTTCTTTACATCTTCGGTTGGACTCAACTTGAGTCCGCAATTTTCTTGTAGTTGGACCTTCTAGCAGGAATAAACAGCACGTGTTTCTAATTCAACAACACTAAAACACACACGGTCCTCTACATATTGACGTCTGTGATAGCCACTTGCTGAAAAATATCAACCTTTTGTAGTCAGAGTAAAATGGGTAATCCTACAAGTAAGATTCTGTGCACATTTGAAAAGAGTCATTGTGTTTAAAATGTACCTGTTTTCCTCACTCTTTTTACGCAGCTGTGATTCTAAAGTTACGTGCTTCCTTGCCTCTAGTGCTGAAGTGCTTAATAAAATCACTGAAAGTTTCATAAACATGCCGCAAACATATGTACCCAAGAAACAGAAGAAATATAATCTGGAGAATCTGACAGATGTTTAATGTTCTCCTACAATTTAATATTTTATTTGTGATTTAATTAAATCCATTGGTTAAAAAAGATTCCAGTACAAGATTGGGTTAATTTGCAGTTTAGCATCAACGCTCAGTTAGCATTAAAAATTTCCAGAATACTTACGTTTATGTGTAATTGTACATGCTCCATTCGAATCTGGCTTGATAAATTTGATAAAATCTACCGTTTTAGAGTTATCGACAGTGAAATTTCGGATTCATTCACGTTGTTGGCGGCAGCCATTACTGGCGTTGTTTGCATACATTCGCTGCGGAAAGCTAAACACGAAAGACTACGGAAAGCTAAGCGCGGAACTGATCTTTCTTGTCTAAATTTGTCTCAATTACTGCGCACGAGAACTATTTACGTAGACACGCTCAGTCTGCGCAATTATACCTGTACTGATAGCTATTCTGCAGCAAATCTATATAAACGGCGCCATTGATGGCTGCCTGCGACGTGAATGAATCCGAAATTTCACTGTTGATAACTCCAAAACGGTAGATTTTTATCAAATTTATCAAGCCAGATTCGAATGAAACATGTACAATTCCATATAAATGTAAGTATTCTGGAAATTTTTACTGTGAGCTGCACTGCAAATTTTAATTAACCCATTATAATTAATACAGTGTAACCCGGATATAAGAGACCCTGATATAAGAGAAACTCGGATATAAGAGAGATTTTCTCTGGTCCCAAATTAGAGCCTGTGTTAATGTATATAAATTAGACCTGGATATAAGAGACCCATATATAAGAGAAACCTGGATATAAGAGATATTTTCTCTGGTCCCGTCCTCCTCGATATAAGAGAGTTCGTCTTGAGTGACAGTGTGATGTCGTAAATCGGTCAAACAGAGGTCAGTTAGAGAGAGAGTGAAGTTCAATGACTTAATCTTGACTAGTCTAGAGACACGGTGTGTCCAATCTGTGTCTGTAGGAGACACCCTCTACCTTATGATTTTGCTTTGTGTGTCTAAGGGTAGTGCCGCCCGCTTTTTTGCCGACTTTGCTTGTCGATAGATGCTACACGGTGTAGCATCGTAGCGATCGATGCTACACTGCCAGTGCCGCTGTCCGAAGTGGCCAAGCAGATAACTGTTTTGAAGGCCATGCACATGATGAAACGAGCACTTTTCATGGTCAAACCGTCAACAATTCAAAATTGTTTTAAAAAGGCCGGCTTTGTCATTGAATCACAGGCTGAAGTGGAAGAAATACTCGACGAAAATGATCAAGTTTCTCCACCATCGGGCATGGAGCAAACAGATTTTGACGAATTTATCAGCTTCGACGACCGTACACAATGTTATGGAGAACTGACTGACACGGACATCACACGTGGTATAAAATCGGATGATCAAGATTTTGACGAAGATGATGATGCTGAAAGCGTAAGTTCTGAAGTTTCTGAAAGTGACAAACCAGTGCCAAATTCTCTGGCTGCATTGAATGCGCTTGAAACTCTGACAGCCTACTTTGAAGCAAAAAGCAGTAATCCTGATGGCGCATTGAAAATGATTTACGGACTGTATGAAAGTGTTCATGATGTTAACAGAGATTTCTGTACAATCAAAAATGACTGACTTTTTTAAGAAAAAGTAATTTTTGATTGAATTATTTGTGAAAACTGATTGAAAATGTATTTTTGTGTTTATAACTGTTAAATAAACTAGTGTTCTGTATGTAAAAAGCATTATATGAAGTGTTCCCATACTTACCTAAACAAAATAGACTAAACCCGGATATAAGAGACTTCTTCTCCGGTCCCAACTACTCTCTTATATCCGGGTTACACTGTATACATGTTTTTTCAAATCCTATTTTTGATAAAATTTCTCGATTTTTATCAAATTTAAATATTTCCAGACATCATTAAGATTCAGTAAATTGCAAGCCGTTAAAATTTGCAAGTCTACTGGGTTTTTTTTATTTTATTTCAAGTTTATTTGCTTTATTTTTATTCTTAAATTCAAAACAAAACTCAAAATGATTTCAAAACATCAACATAAAGTATTTTTCATTGTTACACATCAAAGATTTTGTAGGACCTTCCGACATGTCTTGATTTCCTCCATTTTTACAGATTTTCTATTTCTATAATTTTATTTATACATCATTCGTTGTATGGGATGAATGTACAATGGCACATAAAAAAGCACTTGAAGCTCCACATAAAATATTGCATGATCTCAAATGATAGGATCTACTGATGCTTGGAATTATGCTTTTATTATCAGGTGACTTCCGACAAACTGTTCCACATGGAAATCTCGCTGATAAACTCAACACTTGCATTATATTATCATATTTGTGGAAGGACATCAAGAGAGTAACGTTAAATAGTGGCATTAAGATCCTATCTTAATAGAGAGCCAATGGCTGAGTTTGCATCTCTACAACTGAGAATAGGAGATGGCAAGATTGCTAAGAGCGACCATGACAATGTGGCAGACTTCACCACATTAATTTAACTTAGATTAGGAAACCAAACTGACGTGAAGAAAATCATTACAAGACATCATTACATATAAAATTTGTATGTAACAAGATGTACAAACAAGGATGTGTAAGAAATAAGATTATGTGAGTATAGGGAATATTCAGCATATGAGTGGTGGTGTGAATGAGAAGCTTGGCACATGGATTCTGTTGTGGATTTCTGTGGCAGCTGAGATCTCACTAGTTTACTAAGAATTTTCTTTGCTTATATAGGTGATGATCGGCTCCGAAAGTGCTGTGCGGGAAGAATCACTCTTCACGTGCAGACAATCTGACTGGTTGGCATTGACCAATCAGCGAGTGAGCTTTGGGGAGACTCACGAAAAGCTTCTGGGATCCAATTCTCCCAAAAGTGCATGAAATCGACTACATGAAAATATAGCACTTATAAAATTGTTGCATTACACATTGGTGTTGATTTACTATCCAATGAATACTTGTGGTTGTATAATTTGAATTTGTGTAAGTATGTACGTATGTGGGTGATGATGATAATCATCACAACATCATTGTAAATCTTCCAGGATTAGCATCAATTTCTTCTTCAACTGAAGAGCTGAGGCTTAAGGTGTATGCAAATATAGCAGAAAACTATGCAAATCACGAATGGCTTAACTGAGAGAACAATTCTATCAACCAAAAACAACTTTGTGCATGTTATTAATCAACAACTGCTCAATGAAATTCCAGGTGAGGAAAAAAAAATTTCTATTCTGTGGATTCAACTTTGGATGATGAACAGGCTGTGCAATGCCCTACAGAATTTTTAAAGCACTTACAATTGTCTGGTATGCCAACACCCAATTTAAGCCTAAAAGTTGGATGCCCGATTATGTTGCTCTGGAATCTTGATGCTCCAAGATTAGGTAATGGAGCAAGACTCTGTGTTAAACGGATACAACCTCATGTCATAGAAGCTGTCATACTAACTGGTAGAGCAAAAGGAGAACTGACTTTCATTTGTAGAATACTCATTATTCCATCAAATTCTACAATTGAATTTAAAAGGCTTCAAATCCCAGTTAGAGTGTGTTTCGGCATGACTCTTAATGTCCCCAGAATAATCACTGGCAGTTGTTGGTTGCAACCTAACTTCACCTTGCTTTAGCTATGGGCACTTTTATGGAGGATGCTCTAGGATATGATCGGTAGAATCTCTCTACATCTTAGCACCAGGAGGCAAAACCTCAAACATTGTGTATCCAACGGCTTTGCTGTAATCCCATTTGCAATTTCAAAGTGAGTCCTGGATGAAAATTGGTAACTGATAATTTCTACTCTTCCTCCAGGAAAAACAGTTTGGTCTGCTTAACAAGTCTTTACTACCAAAAATCCAACTTCTGCTCCATGTCCTGGGAGGTGGTAACAGGCTAAAGAAGTGGAATTGCTGGGTATGACACATAATTGACACTCAGAAAACATTGGGTAGTCCTTGCTAGTATAGTATAAATAGGTTTTAAGAGTAGGGGATTTCAATATGGAAATTAGTTTTGGGCTTTTCTGTCGACATTTAAAGAGTTAGAAGAAAATGATTTTGGGTAACTAATTAAGGAAAAACTATATTACAGAAATTTGAATTTGTTTTTTAGATTATTGTATTTTATTGTTTTAATTTTTTCTTCCAAAAATAATTCACACCTATCTCTAAGACGATTAGGAGTTTGTACAGAACATATAAATTTATAAACTAGGTGTGGGCTCAAACCTTCCTCCTTCAATTGCCCAAATTCTTTTGAAAGAGCTGTTTGTTGTTTTAGTTTAAACAAAAAAATTTAGGGAATTGAAGGAGAAAGTGTATACATGCAAATATATATATATATATATATATATATATATATATATATATATATATATATATATATAAAATTGCAATTGCAGAGTTAAAACTGAGTGGCCAGTGGGAAGATTTTATTTGAGAGAAAAGGCATTTTATGAGGCCACAATTTTCCCCAAGGAAATATAAGCCAGAAAAAGGTTGATATTGGAATATCCACTGGGGATTGGAAGCAACACTTTTATAACCATTGCCATTCCTTCAAAAATGGATCCCTCAAGAATCAAACAGCCCTATCTAAACATTATTGGGAGATTGAGGAAAACACCTTCACTCCACAACTGAAATGGAAAATTATTTCCAGGGCTAGAACTCCTAAAACTTTAGAGAAAGATGTGACCATTGCATTAAAGAAATAATGTTAATAATCAAAGACAATAGACCTGATGAATTACTGAATCACCATAATGAAATGATCTTCAAATGAAGACATAAAAACCAGCTAAAAATAACAAACTATAACTACAAATTTTTTGTGGGGGGAGACTTGCCCATGGAAACTACGGGATTTTAAATCATCAAGACATAAAATTTCTATACATTGGATTATGGACTTATGTTAAACAATTTATGTGTAAATGTTTTCATTATATATATATATATATATATATGTGTATATATATATATTTTATATATATATATATATGTGTGTGTATGGGTGTATATCCATACATGTATATGTGTGTGTATATATATATATTTTATATATATATATATATATGTGTGTGTATGGGTGTATATCCATACATGTATATGTGTGTGTATATATATATATATATATATATATATATATATATATGTGTATATGGGTATGTGTGCATGTATATATATATGTGTATGCATATGTGTATATATATGTATATGCATATGTGTATGTACATGCGTATATATATATATGTGTGTATATATTTGTATATATATATGTGTGTATATATATAGGTGTGTGTATATGTTTATATATATGTGTAGATGTGTGATAATATTAATCATTTTTTTGTGTTGTGTGTATATAGATGTATATATGTATATATGTAGATGTATACATATGTACATAGGTGTAGATATGTGAATTTGTATATTTTTAGGTATATGTGTATGTATATACGTACATATCTAAGATGTACATGTGATTATCTTATGCATTGGTCTTTATATTTGTATGTTTTGCTTGATTTCATTATATATATGTAAATATATGTATAAGAATAGGTATATATATGAATATGCATGTATGTATTAGGTTTTTTATTTACTTTGCAGAATTACCCATCAAAATAAGGTTACTAAACAAATTTACCAAGCAATATTATTATTTTTAGATTTTTTTTTTTAGATTTTACTCTTTATTTTTTATCTAATTATTACCATTCTTTTTATTATTATTATTATTATGATTAATAATAATTTTTATTAGTAGTAGTAGTAATCTCATTATTAATATTAAATTAATATTAAATATTTAATTTTTAATTCATTTTATACATGTATAAGTATTTTTATTTACAATTTATAAATTTTAATTTTTTAAATTTTTAAGTTCAAATTTAAATTCATTTTTAACCTTTTTTATAGTTGTTATTAATAATATTATTAATTTTTATTCTCTTTTTAAAATTAAAAAATATTTTTAATAATATTTAATACATTGTCCTATATTAACTACAGTTGTATTAAGCAGGATTAATAATATTATTAATAATATTATTAATAATATTATTAAAATATCTTATTTTATTTTATTCCTACTTTGCTGGTAATCATTAATACTTTATGTATTAACTATAAATTATATTGATGGGTGTTTTTCAAGTGTCACTGTGATATGCCTGCATATGATATCTCACTCTTCCTTCTTTCTCCCCCTCCCCTGTTTAACCTTTTCTTACTTTTACCTCTTTCACCCTCCCCTGCCTTACAGTTTGTCTTCTTTTTTTCTTCTTTTTTCTTCCTGTCTAAAAATTATTTAAGGGGTCAAATTGTCTGACCTCTTAACTGAGTACACTTGAACCTACATAAATTATTAAAAATGGTTTAAAAATAACTCTGTCCCTACTTTCCATTTCCAATAGAGAGATCATTCTATAGTCCTCCCCCCCTCCCACCACCTCTGTCACCTTATATCAATCTAAAACTATCCCTCAAAAACTTGTATTAAAAATAAATGAAGCCAAATTCCTTTGTAACTAGAGATGCGACCTGATGAAGCAGAAGAAAATATTTTCTGGGGGAGGGGAATAAATTATAGTCATGGAGCCTTAAGGTTGTCTCTTTTCTTAATTATTTTAATTTATACACATACACACACACACACATATATATATATGAGGTGGCTAGCCAATACCTATGGCAGACGCTTGTTCAGGGGCATTTGTGTTTATTCAACACCCACAGAGCCCACCTGTGGTTCATACTGCAACTATGCTGAGCAGACATTAGTTACAGTTTCTGAGAAAGAATGTGTTATCTAGCATGATCAACAATTTGAACAAGGCCAGCATGCTCACGCTCTCGGCTACGATGACTTGTGACTTCATGCTAGCTATCGATGACCTCAAGTGTTTCACTCACAAGGCTTGGGTCAACCTCTTGCTTTGTTGTCAGGCACTTTCCAAAGGTGTCACATACTCGGATCAACCCTTCCAATCCGATAACATCAGGAAGTCTCCTTCCTGAAAAATCAATCATGGTGAGAAATTCGAACCCAGGTCTCATGGTCAGAATGCATACATACACACACACACAAACACACACACACATATATATATATATAATATGATCCACTGCATCTTCACAGATCATGGTTGCCTAATCACTCCCAACCTTGCACCTTTCTCAAAGGTGACTTGACAGGCCAGCTGCGGACTTGCATGACTTGTCACACAAGTGATAGACAAACAATATGCTTGCCACAGCCTTGATTGATTCGCACTGCAGTGCCTAATTCCTCTGCAGCATCATGTGCATTTTCATTCCAGGGTTGGTTGGGCGTGGCTTGTCACACAGCATGCGGGCTGTGGCACTCTGTGTCTGGGGAATGTCAAGGGTGATTTTTTTTCTTTATGTGACTTCACATGATTCACCCAGCCAGCCTTTGAAAGAAGTATGCGCTGACAGAAATCACATGTCCAGCCCTTTTCACCCTTGTCAAGTCCATGGTTATCACCCATTCAAAAATCACCACTTCAGCCATTTGTGTTCCAGATGACATTCTTCGAAGAGCTGACACCAGTCTCTTATTTGACCTCGCCATCCACAGTTCTATCTCAGGCCTTCTCTTCCCAATTGATGAAGTCAAATGCCAGCTTTTTTAGTCCTTGTATCTTTTCCTTGGTTTGTGCCGAGGACACTTTCTGATATTCAGCACATCGCAAAACAATTGTTTTGGGAGTCTACTATCCTTCATTCAAATTATGTGTCCTGTCCATTGCATTTGGGAAGATTTTACAAAAGTCTCTATTGCTTTGGCAGCTATCTCTGAGTAGGACGTCAGTATCAAGAGTTCTGCTTTCCCATTTGACATTCGATAGCTATCAGGGAAGTAATCAAAAGAGAATTCCACAGATGGAAAGTGTGAGACATGAAGCTACTGGAGTAGAAGAGATGGCTACATTTAACTGTCATTGAAAGGGTGGGACCGAGATGCCAGCCGAGTAGCATGTTTAAATTCATACAGTCTGGGAACTAGCGAAAGTAGATCATTGGAGCAGTTACTGTGACAGTATTTGTAGAAAAGACAGAGGGAGGTGACGACACTTCTGGTAGAGAGCGACAGTAGACGAGATACCAGATCAGGGCTAATCACATTGTATATCCATCTCTGGATTTAGTCGAGGACCTTAAAACGAACTTTGGGGGTACCAGAACATATATGGCAGCAGTATTCTATGCATATTTATATATATATATATATATATTCCATACAAATATATATATAAATATATATACACATATATATATATATATATATATATATATATATATATATATATATACATGCACACACACAAACACACATATATATATATATATATATATATCTAAGATAAATTTAATCTTATATATAAAGTACAGTGTATATGTGTGTGTTCAAGCAACTCCTCTGCTCCCACTGGTCTGATTTCAATGATTCATAGCTCTTTCAAAAGCCCTAGAAAAGTTAGGCGCTGAGAACGTTTTTGCTGAGCTCAGATTCAGGGTTGCCAGATTATGCGAGGTTAAAAATATATATTAATATATTATATTCCATAATAAAGTTTAACTTAATTAGCTATTATGTTTCTCTAACTCTTCAAATGTTGAATGTGTAACTAATTCTATTTTCTATTTTCCCATTTTTACACTATATTAATTTTATCTTATAAATTATCCCCGGTTCTGTCACCCACGAAATAAAAATAATTGTTTGTACGGAAAATAAGGATCTACATACATCAAATTGCCTTTAAATTAAGTAGCAGCAGAAGAATTATCGTTGAACTTTTAAAAGATAAACTTAGACATTAATTCAGTACTTAAATGCAGTAATCAATTTTGAGTTCCACTGTAATTTATTGATGCCTTTCGCATCTTCTCCTATTGTGATTATGGCGAAAACAAGGGCGGATTTTAAGCTAGTACATATATATAAGTAGAGGACACTTAGGATATAAACATAGAAGAATAAACATGATAAATATATACTTATTAATAATAGTAGAAAAGGATAATTTAAAATTATAGATGATGTATACATTGGCAAAACAATGAGAAATTTAAACATATATAAAAAACAAAAAATGCACAGTAAGCGATATAGTCACACATACATACATATACTTATGAATACATGTACACACATATACATGTGCTAGTAGCCATATAAAAGATAACACTTCAA
This sequence comes from Acanthosepion esculentum, assembly GCA_964036315.1. Classification (NCBI taxonomy): domain Eukaryota; kingdom Metazoa; phylum Mollusca; class Cephalopoda; order Sepiida; family Sepiidae; genus Acanthosepion; species Acanthosepion esculentum. The sequence goes on along the minus strand of OZ038517.1, from coordinate 69,170,163 downwards.
GTGTATATCCCCCAGGACAGATGCAATCTGTGTATATAAGATTGCAATAATTAAATTCAGACATGCTGACCAGTTATTAAATCAAGGAAACAAACTTATTTTCAAGTGTAGACATAAGAACAAGTTTAAATTTCCCTAAAAACTGTCTTTGTGGGATATACACTTGAAGTTTTGAGTCTTTAATATGGATACTAGCACACATATATAAGTACTCAGTAATCTTAAAAATGTTGGAAAAATATTCTCCCTAATATAATTTTAAGAATTTTGACTTTTCTGAATTTACTATAATCAGTGTTCTTATTTTCTGATAATGTTGTGTAAGGTTGACCATACTTTCAAAGAGAGAGCACATTACATTACATATTTTATATAAAAAAAAACAACCTGAAAACTTATTTTAAAAATCTTGATGCAAAAGAAATTTTAATAAGCTTTCTAATTTTTGATTTGTAAATATAGTTTTCACTTAATAATAATATCACCTAAACAGCTTCAACTAAGACAGAATTTTAAATGACTTATAAATTATTAGAATTAAAATTTAAAAAAAATGACAATAATTCTTGTAAAAATTCAGTATTCATTGAAAATTTTTTTTATTTAAGCCAATAGTATCCTTAATAAATCTTATTTATAAAGCAATTAAAAACTTTTCTAATTAAATAATGTCATAGTTTTTATTGTTTTTTTATTTTGTGATTCAAAGAAGATTTTCGGGAAATGAGTAATAGTCTGAAAGAAAAAACGAAATTGATGATTTACATTCTCCAAGAAGTCCTGCTTTTAATTAATAAAAAAAAAAAAAATTAGGGATCAAAATTTCATGAAATTTAGTTTAGTTTCCGGTGGAGGGCATATAACATATGTAAAAAAATATGTTTTACCAATATTTTATTTAAAAAAATATTATTTCATTCAGTTGTGAAGTCCAAAAAGTTTAATTCAAATAACACAATTATGTGATTCTTTCAAGAATTTCCAAATCGATGTTTTTCGTCTGAGAAAAAAAAAAAGGCGCCAAAAAACACTAAATTGTAAACATTTACGTAAAAGGTTAAACCGCTGACGAAAAAAAAAAAAAGATGATTTTTAACCAGAATTTTGAACGTGTTATAAATTATTAAAAAACTTAATAAAATAATCAAAAAATACTTTGATCTTTCCTCTTGATAATAACATAAACATTTTGACGATAAAACTTTGTTTTTTTATTAAGTTTGGGGCTTTTTTTTTTCATCAGGCTATATTTTGTTTTGTTTTGTTTTTGCAGTGAAAAAGTGGGCGGTAACTACGATAGAAAGTTCCGACATATTGTTTGTACCCAAACTATTTTTGAACAAGGAACCAATTCTCTGTCCTGTTCAGAAATTACAGACCTTTTTATTTTGGAATCCTTTTTTAATTGCAGTTGATTTGAAAATAGAAAGTTTTCTTGATTTTCGAGGTTGAGAAAGAAAATATCAAATCCAACAACAACTTTAAATCCTGTTTGTTTTTCTATGAAAAAGTTTTCTTCACTCCTGAAAAAAAAAAAAAAGGTAAGTAAGTGAGACGAACCGTCACGGATTTCCTAAAAAACCCAGAAAAAATATTTTAAATGAATTAAATGTCGTCTTTGAACATAAATTCCAGTTTTATTTAAAATATAATAACCTGAAGCCGAAAGAAATGAAAATTAAAAAAATATTATGTTCGTATTTAAATTAAAATTTTAAAACATTGGCGCCTTTTCTCGTTATTGTTTCATTACAGAATTTTATTTTTAAGATTTTTTTAAAACATTTATTAATTATTCTAATGAAATTTTCATTTAATGAAAAAACAATTCATATCCAAATTTATTATTCATCGAAAAAAATACGGACCTCTACTAAATTTTCGATACCTAAGGAAGGTTTTAACATTAATTTTAAAAAAATGAAAAAAGCTTTCTTGGAGATTTCTTTTTAGCTTTAATTGAAAGCTAAAGGATTAAATTTATTATTTCCAGTAAGTAACATACACTTGTGGATTTCAAATAGTAATTATAGATGGCAATGTCAAATATTTGCTCGATTTCAAAGAATTTGCAAGTGACCATTTTTTTCTCTCTTTTTTTAACGTTAAGAAGTTTGTAAACAAAACAAAATTTCCGTTTTTCACTTTTTAAAATCTTTCAAAAAATATTTGTGACACGTTATTTGAGTAAAATGGGCAAATTTAAAGCTAAATAAATGGATTTGAAACAAATATTACTTAAAGCATATTATACAAACATTTCTTAATGGGTCCTGTTTTTCTTACCTTTATCGTTGACAGCTAGTATGGATGACCAGAATCGACATAAAAAATATGTTTGTGACACGTTATTTGAGTAAAATGAGCAAATTTAAAGTTCAATTTAATCTGATTTGAAATAAATATTACGTACCGCATAAAAAATAGTATACAAGCATTTCTTAACAACGGGTCGTGTTTTTATTTTGTCTTTTTTTTTTTGGTCTTTAAGCACCTCGTAATTTATACAAATTAACATATTTTCAGCAATTATCGACTTTTGTTATTTACGTTTGAAGATGTCTTATGAAAAAATACTAAAATTTAAAATAGTATAAAATTTTCTTAGATTAATTTTAAAATTTAGTAACAGATGAAATACTTAGAGGTAACCCGATAATTTATGAAATGTTATGGTTATTTATTTATTATTAATTTATATGTTTTTAATATAATTTTTTTCTTTTTATTCTTTATTATTGTTATAATATAATGATGGTTATTTTATTACTGAATTTTCATCGTATTTTAAATTTTATTATTAATTACATAATTGTTTAAACTTTTATTATTTTAACCCAATAAACAGTATTTAAAAGGAATTGCTACAATGGAAAAGATTTTCAGGAATATTTTATGGCCCTAAAAAGAGTTGTGTTTGTCTTCTACTGCCTCTTCAATTCTCCTCATTGTTGGGCTAATTTTTCTGAAATACAAGTCCTGCATAAAATAGCGCCAACTTCATATTTGTTCAATTAATAATAGTCAGCTACGTCATTGACAGTATATTTACATTAGTCGGACTATTGTCCTCATCTTTGTCGCCATATTTGTCACAACGTTTCGGCCGTTGTACGCTCCGGCCTTCTTCAGGTGGTTGGAATTTCGAACCGAACCCTTTATTTCGATCACTGCGGTAGACTGTTCTAGTTCCACGAGCCATGTTTGATGGATGTCCTCAAGGACACATGGCACAGTGGATAAAGGCGTTGGTTAGATCCAGCGACAGACCCAAAGCGTGTGAGTTCAATACCCGGTTCAGGCAGTGGAGAACTCTCAGAGGGAAAATTACCAGGAGATAACTGATAACTGACATCCATCAAACATGGCTCGTGGAACTAGAACAGACTACCCTAGTGATCAAAATAAAGGGTTCAGTTCGAAATTCCAACCACCTGAAGAAGGCCGGAGTGTACAACGGCCGAAACGTTGTGACAAATATGGCGACAAAGATGAGGACAATAGTCCGACTAATGTAAATACTGTACATAATACCTCATCTCAGACACCATCAATTGTCCAAATATGTTTGATTGTACATCCAACTATTTGCCCAGTGAGTATTTCATGCAGGGCTTCTGCAGACATTGGATGATACTCATGAAGCAAAGAAGAATCTGACAGATTTGACAGTTTCTTTAGATTTTTCTGGATCAAGGCTCTCCTCCTTTTTCCAATTGATTCTTTTACTAATTTCTTCTTCACAGTCTTTTGCTTTTAACTAATATAATCACAAAGTTACACAAAGTCGAATTTTCATGTTTTCATAAAATTAAGGTGGGGGGGGGCATATGTAGAAAAAAATATTTTTACCATGACTTTCTTAAAAACCTAACCGTTGTTGTTTCATAAAAGTCTTCATTGATTTAATAAGCCATAACTGTTCACTGAATCTGAGGGAATTCATGCCAACAATAGTTTGCCATGCTAGGCACTCGCTCACATTGCAAGCTGTTCATGTGCAGGTCTCACAATTCCTTGGGACCCTTCCTTGTCTTGTGATAGATTCCAGTGGATGTAAATTGCAGTGCAACTCCACAAGTTTCACATGTCACTTCTTCTCCAATAGTGAAACTGTTGAATGATTGGCAGGAGTCCGGTCTGGTAAGCAAGATTTTATTTTCAAAATGATGTTTTTCAACCTGGCATCAACACTTTTGCTAGTAAGCAGTGAGCCATCTTTAGCTGAGTTGTTGATGCAGTCATAAATATCCTGCTTGTAGTTCATAGCTGTCCCTCCAGGGAGATGTTCCAGTGATACAAGATGAGAGGAAGATGGTGTTGTTAATGCCACACAATTCACATGGTTTCCATCTTGTATCATTGAATCAAAAGCTAAAGTGCAGTTCACTGCATTGAACGTCCTTCACATCTGAAAGGAAGCTAAGTTCCCCCACCATTCTGTAAACTGTTGTAGAACTTTTTTTTTCAAACAGTCCTCTTCCAGCAAAAATATTTTTCACAGCATATGCAATAAAAGAATCAGGAACACCACCTAAAAGACCGTCATCATGGAGTTTTCTGCTAACAAAATGGTTGGAATTATTTGTTTTTCTTTTGTATTTCTTTTTTTTTCTTTTTCTTCATGCGATTTTTTATTTCCAACTGTTTTTTTGAAAATCAGTGTAAGATGAACACTGGGAAGAAGTTTTAGGCAGATTTGAAGTTGTACCCAATTTTGAATTTGAGGATGAAGGGTTTCAGTTGCAGCAGAAAGGGTTGCGCTTGCAGCAGAGTTGTAATTGCAACTGGGGTGGGGGGGGTCGAAGAGGCAGTAGATGATTGGACAGAAGCTGATCTCTCAACCCAATGGGACACCACTTTTTTTTACATTTTTTTTTTTTAAATTCTGAGAAGTTTTTTCTGAGAATTTCTATCCTTGTAGAGTGGCCAAAGTTTTGTAATCGAATTAAATGAAACTGGCTGGAAACCATTTCTGGCATTCTCCAAGTGGCCCATTCTGCCATTTTCTCTAATGTTCCATATTTTGGGGGAGATCTTTCCAAAATATGTCCACTTTGAATGCTGCTCTATGCTCTCAAAATTATTTCACTTCTCCGCATATAAAATTTAAAAAATCAAAATAAAAGTCGGCAAGAAAATTAAAACCTTGATCTGGAAATTATTTTATAATAATTAAAATATTCTGTAATCATTAATAGTTAATTAACTTTAATTAATATTAGCTAAAAAAGATTTTATTTCTATTTTCTTCAATTCAAAAATTGTAAACACTTGGTGTTGAAAACTATTCAAAATGAATAAAAAAAGTTAGAAAACTAATTTTAAACCTGAATGAAATAAAGTTTTAAAATAATTAAATTTATTAAACATTAGGTTTAAAATTAAATAAAACGTTTTTCTTTATAAAATAAAAATCATAAAAAAGAAAAAACTGAAAAAAATAAAAAATTACTAATAAAAAGAACATTTCTTTTGTTAATTCTTAAAAAAACTGAAGCTAGAAAAAATTACTCAATTGAAGTATGACCTGCACTAAAATAAATATATAAAATAAAAATATTTAGTGGAATCGAAATTAAAAAAAAATAAAACTTACTTTAAATTTTAAAGTTTTAAAACTGAAGAGATGATGTTGAAAACCAAGCAATGAATAATGTATTGGAGGCAAGTGAATTCCTCTGTAAAAGGAGAACAACTTTTAGAGCATGTGATGTTTTCAAAATAATGCCCCATTTAGGCTACCATAGATGAAAATTGGGAATGGTTAAAGTAAAAAAGAAAAAAATTATTTGAAAAATATTGTAGTAAAACAACGTATCTTAAGCTTTTCAATTTTGAACTTGGAAATTTCATTTCCACTTAATTACAATGTCACATAAAGAAAGTAATGCAAAATTTTAAATGATTTTCAAATTATAATAAATTGGTATAATCAAAATTTAAAAAATTCTTGTAAAACTTCATTATCCATTGAACAAATTTTTTTTCTTAAGACAATACTGTATTTAATATAAATTATTTACATAATGAATTAAAACCTTTTCTGATTAAATAATGTCACAGTTTGATTACATTTTTTAGTTTATCATTTTCAGCAGATTTTTAGTAATAATAGTAATAGTTTAAAAAAAAAAAAATTGGATGATTTACATTCTCCAAGGAGTTCTACTTTTAACTAATAAAAATTTCTGGAAAGAAAAATTAATTTCATAAAATTTCATGAAATTAAGTGGGGTAGGGGGTAATATATGTAAAAAACAAATATATATATATATATATATATATATATATATATATATATATATATATATATATATATATATATATTTACCAAGATTTTCGAAAACAAAAAAATTCATAAATTCATTCATTTTGGAATAAGTCCTGAAAGTTTCATTAAGATCCAACAATTTGATTTTTGCAAGAATTTCCACATCAGTGTGTTTTCCTGTGGAAAAAGTGCAAAAATACTAATTGTAAAAATTATGTCTCATGCTGACATAAAAAAAAAAGAAGATTTTTAAACAAAATTTCATGGCTGATGTCGGAGGTTCTTGTTGGTAAATAGTCACGCAGGGTTTCTTGTGTCTGGTGGCTGGCATGATCTTGCGCTAAAATTTACTCTAGTTATTTAGTATTTCTGCTGACAGAGAAACCAACTTTTTTTTAATCAAAAGTTAGAATGTTCTAAAAAGAAGGACAAATTTTAAAAAATAATTAAAGGATACTTTGTTCTTTCTTCTTAATAGTAACATAAACATTCTGATGATAAAATTTTGTTTTTGTCAAGTTTGGAGTCTTTTTGATCATGCTATGCTCCTTTTTTAGTGAAATTGTGAAGGACCCTATAATAGAATAAATATTTTGATGATAAAATTTTGTTTTTATTAAGTTTATGGCCTTTTTTTTTCAGTGGTCATTTAATGATGAGTTAGGTTCTGAAAGTTTAACTTAATTTTTTTAAATTATTTATTTCATTTCCTCTCTATCACTGAAACTGAAAGGTTAGTGGAATTTTTTTCCTTTTAAAATTTAGTCCAAAAGCATTAAAATTTGATATTTATTTTGTTAGTCTTTTGATATTTATTTTTGTGAGTTGGACTATTTTTATAATAGAAAAGATAATCATTAATTAAATGATTTAATTAATGATTAGTGTAATTGTCATACATCTACAGGAAAGGCAAATACTGTGTAGATTCTCCAAATACTTTGACTTACAGGAGAAAGTCTTTCAGAGATAAATGCTAATATTTCATATATTTGTCTACTACAATGTCAGTCAGTTATGTGTCATGCATGATACAAGCTTAGGCGATCATGTATCTTTTGATACGTGACTGATGAGGCAGATTTTTTTCCCACAGTAGGTTGCCATTTCTTTCTACGATGGACCAGTTCCCATCCACGGCTATAGAACCTGAAGGTTTAGTTATCGAATTAGTATTTAATTTAAATGTAAAGCATTGGATTGAAATTAGCAAGAACAAGTCCAGCTTACCTCGTTATGAATTCCAGGGAAAATAGCGCCAATCAAAACTGGATGAAGCAAAAGACAGGACTATAAAGGAGGGAGGGGGAGAATAGTTTTTATTTCATTGGCTGATGTTGACTGACGTATGTCAATAAGAACGGTCGGAATCCTTGCCATATCTTAAATCTTTTTTTGCAATGTCGAGGTGCGTAGCACAATGCTATCAAGGAGGTGGCCTGAATCTTTTGGAATCAGATCGGGGTTGGTGTTTGAGCCGATATGATGCAAAACACAAAATTGGCAATAAAAACAGTCCATCACTGAAGACCTTCCTTGATGAATCTGAAATGTATTACTCTACTATATATATATATATATATATATATATATATATATATATATATATATATAAACAGAATAACTTTTCCATGAGTGGTTTGTTATTACATGTGATTTAATTTCAGTTTAAGTCTTACATGAATGAATGTTGTGAAACATGAAGTAAATAAATATTGTGTCAGAAGTGATTGACTAACGAAGAACATGTGAACGTGGCTCTCATTTGAGTAGATTTTTGTCTGACAGTGATGCTATTTCTAGTCCAGAATAGTGACACGCATCTACAACTACCATTAAAGTATCATTGAACATTTTCTCAGTACTCATGACGACAACTTGTCAGCTTCCTCCACCCACAATAGACTGGAATAACCCTAATGTTGAATCAGAAATGGACAGATTTATACTACCGTTATGGTAATTTACCCATGCACACATGGACTCTCCCAGCTATAAATAAGAGCAGGTACTGCCTTTTAGAGAGTGTAGTTTCCAGCAGTCAGCTCTGACAGTTGAACTGAACATTCTTGCTCGTTTGTATACGTTTTGTATTCCTGTTTCTGTGAATATATTTGTTGAAACAGAAATGGACAGATTTATACTACCGTTATGGTAATTTACCCATGCACACTCTGAGCTTCCTGTGTTGACTAGAGCATTCATTTCTACCCTATTTATTTTTACCATCGATATAGCCTGGAGCATGGCAATGGAGTGTATTGCCAAAATCAATATGTCATGTTCCAAGCATCCATCTACCATTGCATATATATATATATATATATATATATATATATATATATATATATATATTAACAGAGAGAATGAGAGCTGAAGGAGTATACTAAAAAGGTATATCAGTAGAAAGTGCTCAATTGTGCAATGACAGTTCATGTATATGGTATATATGATAATAATATCATTTGCACATGACTATCAGTTTCTTTAGATATATATATATATAAACAGAGATTAAAACAAAAATGTTAAAAATTACTTCACAACAGCAATCATGTTTCAAATCTCTTTTCCTGTGTTTTTATTATGATCTCCAATAATAAATAATATATAATTAATATATAATTAATAAATAATATTCAGCACTACTTTGTATTGAGCTCTTTTTTAAATGAAATGTTACAGGCAGTGGAATTACACTGCATTTGTTTTTATCTAACGTGGAGATTTGAAATTTAGTAAAAGAAAAGATGAACAATTATAAACTTTTTAAAAGAAAATCTGTTGTGTATGTTTGAATGCATTTCCATAAGAGATTTGAGGTAGTTTCCTGTGAAATACTGAAGGTAATACTTGAGGTCAATTATATATGGATAAGTCACCAACCGACATGAATATTAATGTGCAAATAAACAAAGAGAATGGTTTAAATGAAACTGATGTATTTTCTGATGGAATGTTTATCTGAAAAAGATCTAATAGGAATCTTCACATTAGAAGTGTTTCTGGTTGAGGTTTGTATTGTATTGCCTGTCTTCCATTGGCGTATGGGAGCATTGGTGATATTATTTGTGTAGAATTGTCAATTTCATATTAAATGTGTTTCTTGTTGAGGTTTGCATTCTATCGCCTGTCTTTCATTGGCTTATGGGAGCATTGGTGATATTATTTGTGTAGAATTGTCAATTTCATATTAAAAGTGTTTCTGGTTGAGGTTTGCATTCTATTGCCTGTCTTTCATTGGCTTATGGGAGCATTGGTGATATTATTTGTGTAGAATTGTCAATTTCATATTAAAAGTGTTTCTGGTTGAGGTTTGCATTCTATTGCCTGTCTTTCATTGGCTTATGGGAGCATTGGTGATATTATTTGTGTAGAATTGTCAATTTCATATTAAAAGTGTTTCTGGTTGAGGTTTGCATTCTATTGCCTGTCTTTCATTGGCTTATGGGAGCATTGGTGAAATCATTTGTTTTACATGCCAGCCAGAATAAAATTAAATCTTATTTTTACTTATTTTCTGTACATTGTACAAATGATTTTAGTCAAAATAAAATGTAATAAATGTTCCAGACATGAACACAAATTTATCAGTCATTCTGCCTTAATTTCTCTGTATTCAAAAATCTAGTTGATGATCAGTCCCTTTTAATTACCAATTAACATATTTTTATTTGACGAACATGCAGTATGATGATGCATTTTTATCATTTTGGAAACAGTTTTAAGACAGCAGATGAAATTGCATATTTTTTAAACCGATTTCATAATTCTATGTAGTGTACTTTCTTAATCCTGTAATCCTGTGCCTACGTAAAATATTTTTTCTTTTTCAGTCTGCATCTTTAAGATTACCTGAAACTCTGGTGAATATTCGTGAGAAAGAAGACATTTTTACCCTGTGATATTTGTAGTAAACTGTAAGTCAACACATGAGATAATAAACAGAACGCTCTCGGGGATTAAAACATTTCCTATGAAATCTGAGATGTTATATTTTCTATAATTTTAAATCACCAATACTCACACTGGAGAGCAACCATTCCACCGTGAAATCCGTGGATTTAGCTTTGCTCAAAAAGCATATCTCAAACAACAGATGTATACACACACTGTTAGGAAACCTGTGTACTGTGAAGTCTGTGGATTTAAATCATCCCAAACTTCAAGTCATAAAAGACACATGTTAACACACACTGGAGAGAAACCTTTCCACTGCAAAATCTGTGGATGTAAGTTTCCTCAAAAATCATCTCTAAAATCACATATGTCAACACACACTGGAGAGAAAGATTTCCACTGTGAAATCTGTGGATTTAAGTGTTCCCAAAAAACAAATCTAAATTCACATATGCTAACACACACTGGAGAGAAACCTTTCCGCTGTGAAATCTGTGGATTGAAATATTCCCAAAATTCAAATCTCAAAACACATGTTTTAACGCACACTGGAGAGAAACCATTCCACTGTGAAATCTGTGGATTTAAATGTTCCCAAAAATCAACTCTAAATTCACATATGCTAACACACACTGGAGAGAAACCTTTCCACTGTGAAGTCTGTGGATTGAAATATTCCCGAAAATCAAATCTCAAAACACACATGTTAACACACACTGGAGAGAAACCTTTCCACTGCAAAATCTGTGGATTTAAATCTTCCCTAAATTCAAAGCTCAAAACACACATGTTAATACATACTGGAGAGAAACCTTTTCACTGCGAAATCTGTGGGTGTAAGTTTTCCCGAAAAACATCTCTAAAATCACATACATTAACACACACTGGAGAGAAACCTTTTTACTGCAAAATCTGTGAATATAAATCTTCTCGAAATTCAGATCTCAAACGACACATGTATACACACACTGGAGAGAAACCATTCCACTGTGAAATCTGTGGATGTAAGTTTTCCCGAAATTCACATCTCAAATGCCACATCTTAACACACACTGGAGAGAAACCTTTCCAGTGCAAAATCTGTGGATTTGGATCTTCCCAAAATTCAAGTCTCAAAACACACATGTTAACACACACTGGAGAGAAACCTTTCCACTGCGAAATCTGTGGATTTAAATCTTCCCTAAATTCAAGTCTCAAGACACACATGCTAACGCACACTGGAGAGAAACCATTCCACTGTGGAATCTGTGGATGTAAATTTTCCCAAAATTCACATCTCAAAAGTCACCTGTATAAACACACTGGAGAGAAAACATTCCTCTGTGAAATCTGTGGATTTACATTTTCTCACAGTTCACATCTCAAACGTCACATGTTAACACACACTGATAAGGAATCATTCCAGTGAAATCTGTTGAATAATTTATTTAATTGCTCATTCTTATAACACATTTTAAGATACTTTTATAAAGATTCTAATGAGATTTGGAATGAAATATTGTCGTCTTTAATCAAATCCTTGTGAAATAAATATCAGTAAAAGGGATAAAAAGAATGTTGAACCAGCAGAAATAAAATGAGAAATCGTTTGTAGCCTGATATTGTGTTCAGAAACAACCTTCAAATGAAATTATCATGGCACTATGTGATGTGACAGTCAAGGCACAATAAGTTTGTCTAAAACCATTTCTACAAATAACATTCAAAGCATCCATAGCTGTGGAGTGAAGTTCAAAATGGCACAATAGCATTGGAATATATTCCATTACAAGAAAAATGATGCTGATTTAGTTCAATTCGCAAGGGTCCGACTGATTAAATGTAAAAAGATTGGCTTGATCTGTTTTCTATTTTGGACTTAAAATGAAAATTAAACTGTAATGGGGCCTGTCTTACAGAATTGTAGCTTTAATTGTTAATTAAAATCTTAATTTAACACTGTAATTGGATGTGAACAGTCATCAGGTAATGTAAAAAAATTAGGTATCTTCAATATTTCACTAAAAAAGAGCATACCCTGAAGAAAAAAAACCCAAACTTGATAAACTATTTTTATCATCTAAATGTTTATGTTATTATTAAGAGGAAAGACCAAAGTATTTTTTGATTATGTTTTTACATTTTTTTAATCCTTCTTAGCACATCTAAAATTTTAGTTAAAAGTCTTGTTTTTTTTTTTTTCAGTCAGCAGAATTACCATAAAATGAATCATATTCACCATTTTTGACAACTTTGTAAACAAAAGTGAAATTGTGAAATTCTCCATTTAAAAATATGTTAAAATTCAATTATACTTCTTTCAAAAATTATTTCAAGAAGATTAGAAATTTTAAAGTTTACTTAATGTAATTGGAAATAAAGATTACTTAATTTTTTAGCTGAAAAAATTTAGTTGGGAATAAGAGAAGCATGTCTAACTATGGTGATTGGTTTTGGAGGTGTGAATTGACATTTTCGTCAATGTATTGACAACTAACAGCAGAGCAATTTATCGGACAGAAGGCAGAAGTGACAGTATTTTTGAATTTTAAGTGAAGCAGCTTATTTAACTATGAAGTAATTTTTCAAAATGACATACTTTCTAAAGTTTAATATTTTATTGTTTTTAGTCATTTTTTAACGAAGATATGTCCAAAGCCTGCACGATCTCCACCGCTAAAATTGAAACTGAAAAAAGAAAATAATTGCAGTATATCTCTCACTGAAAAACAATAAATTCATTATATTTAAAAAAATAAAATTAAAATATTTAGTGAAATAGGATGCAAAAAAGAAAATTTTAAATTTTGAAACTGCGATGATGATGGTCAGTGAGAGAATTTGATACATGCTAGCGAAAAGCAAAGCATTTTCTTAAGGCCTTTCTCTTAAAACACATGACCTATTATTTCTGAACTGTGCATCCATAGTTTTGGAAGAAATGTTTTTAGTACATTTTGTGCATATTAAAAAATATTTTTAAAATTTGATCATCTTGCAGATTGTAATAAGCTTTCAAATTTAATCTGTAAAAATAGATCTTTTTGATAACAACATTTTCAAAAAGACACTGATTCAAACTTATTTTAAAGTACAGTGGAACCACGGTTCACAAATTTAATTAATTCCTGAAGCCCATTCATAACCTGTAATATTCGTAAACCAAGACTATTTTTCCAATAGGAATCAATGTAAAATGAATTGCTCCGTTCCTGGTCCCAAGATGATTTAAACTTTAACAGCAGTAATTTGTGCACAAGTTTATACACAAAACTAATGAAAATCATTAAATCAAAGAAAAAAAAACAATACAAAACAGATAAAATATAGACAGACACTTCAATTTTACCATACCTAGGATAGTTGATGGCATAAGGGGAATGAAAGAGATGTTATTGTTTGGAAAAGGGAAGGAAAGACATGATCATCTCTTTTTATAAGAATAGTATAGATTGTTGATTTTGCCATATGAAACTGAGTAGGAAGAGACAATATCATCAACAATGGTTTTTCTCTTTACATTTTCCTTTACCAGTATCACTGCTAGCTTTCTTTGGAGCCATGGCTGAGGACTAATAAAGAAAAAAAGAAGTCACAGTACAATAAAACTGGAAAAGAAAAGCACGGCACAACACACGAAAGTATACAACACGGCACTCGACTAAGAAATGGTTCCATTTGGGTTAGCTCAGTTCGGCAATGTTGTTCGAGAATCAAAATTTTCTTTGATTACTCAGCCATTTTCATCTCAAATATTCTGTTCGAAAACTGATTTGTTCAACATATGAGATGTTCAAAAAAAGAAAACAATTCTTGTAAAAAAAATTTTGTAAGAAATATATTTTGGCTTCAGACAGTAGTGTCCTTAATATAGATTATTCATAAAAGCCATTTAAAAGGTTTTTGTAATTAAATAATGTCTTAGTTTCATTGGGTTTTGTATTTTACAATTCAAAGTTGAGTTTTGGATAAAACTGATTCGAAATTTACAAAAATTAAAACAAAAAGAAACAAATGTGAGGAACATGAAATTTTTGTTTTTCTAACAAATTTTCCCGCTTTAAGTACCCACCTGACTTCTGTGCGAAAAAATATTTCTATAATAAATTCATAATTTGACTTGAGCAGATAGGCTTGACACTCAAATTGTGCTATCATAGTTCCAATATTAACTGGAATCATTTGATTGATTTTTTACCTCTCTAAGTTGCCATCACATTTTCTTAAAGATATTGTAGAGATTTCTTGTGGTTTTCCCTTCTCCATACATAATAAGTGGTTAGTGCATAATGAATGCAACCAACAATACAGAAATACACGGTAGAGTTTTTGTGCTTACACTTCTGAAAAACTAAAAATGCATCCAGTTGGTGTTACCCTATCATATATACATATATATATATGATATGCATGTGTGTCCTTCCATGCATATTTTGAAGCAATTACTGGATTTTTTTAATCTGATATTATTTCTTATTACGCTGAATGAAGAAAATCTTACATCTTTTCAAAAAATATTAATTAAAAATTTAAAAAGTGGGTTCTTAGACATTATTTACATTATTCGGACTATTGTCCTCATCTTTGTCGCCAAATTTATTACAACGTTTCGGTCGTTGTACGCTCCGGCCTTCTTCAGGTAGTTGGAATGTCGAACTGAACATCTGTCTATATTTCTGAGACGAGGTATTATGTACATTATTTACCTTATTTGGACTATTGTCCTCATCTTTGTCGCCATATTTATTACAACGTTTTGGCCGTTGTACGCTCCGGACTTCTTCAGGTGTTTGGAATGTTGAACAGAACCCTTTATTTCGCTCACTGGGGTAGACTGTTCTAGTTCCACGTGTCATGTTCTTAATGGATGTCAATTATCTCCTGTCAATTCCCCTCCAAGTTCTCCACTGCCTTAACCGGGTATTGAACTCACACTCATTGGGTCCTGTCACTGGATCTAACCAACACTTTTATCCACTGTGCCATGTGCCAATACCCGGTTAAGGCAGTGAAGAACTTTCAGAGGGAAAAATTAACAGGAGATAACTGATAACTGACATCCATTAAACATGGCACGTGGAACTAGAACAGTCTACCCCAGTGAGCGAAATAAAGGGTTCAATTCGACATTCCAAACACCTGAAGAAGGCCAGAGCTTACAATGGCGGAAACATTGTAATAAATATGTCGACAAAGATGAGGACAATAGTCCGAATAATGTACATAATACCTTATCTCAGAAATATAGACAGATATTGAAAGGCCGAAACGTTGGGATAAATATGGTGACAAAGATGAGGACAGTAGTCCGAATAATGTACATAATACCTCATCTCAGAAATATAGACAGATGTTGGGTTCTTAGAATTTTTTTTATTTTCACAACAAACATTACAACCTAAATGTCTATCTTGAAAAGGAAAACAATACTTTTAATTAATAAAAGTTGGATTTGTTATTTATTAAACAATCCCAAGGCATGAAACAACAGCAGAGATTGGACTTGTTTTGTTTTGTTTTACAGCATATCGACCTCAATGGGTTATTTAATGCCAACAAGATTTTTATTGCTGGTATTATTTTTTCCAAATATGTATTGCTGGTAATATTTTTTCTTCAAATATTTATTGCTGGTAATAATTTTTTACAAAAATGTATTGCTGGTCTTAAAACCTATTTTTACACTTTCATAGTGTTTTGACCCCAGTTTGGGGGTTAACTATTTGTCCATAGATGGGACTCTAACAGCTGCTACCACCCTGGATCAGGGTGGACCAGGGAACACCAGTAATTAAAAGGTGGTTTCATGCTCCTCAAAACCTGATCAGAGGCCTTGCAGTTGGATGTAGTTTATCGTCTTACCCAGGACACAGATGTAGTTTATCGTCTTACCCAGGACATGGATGTAGTTTAACGTCTTACCTAGTATGTGATTGGACTTTCCACAACATTAACACGAACATATCCTTTTTATATGACTGCCCTTTATGAACAAAAAATTGCCCCTCACTGTCAGAAGAAGGTTGTACTGTACTGGACAGATTCTAGTTGGGCTAAAAGCAAGTGGCAAACAAAATTTACACCTGTAAATGACGTGTGTCCTCATTTTGTCAGTAGAAGTGAAACAAAATGAATTTCAGCAAAGTAATATTTTCATCTGTTTTTATTACACCGACAATGTTTCAGGTTTTGTTCCCTCTGGCCTTCATCAGGTGTATTCCAATCCTGGTAACCTACTAAACTGAACCCTTTATTTAATATATGGGAGTAGATTGTTCCGTTATTTACTTAGATGCTTATTTTAAAGCTTATATAATTATATAACAGTGTGCTTTCAGGTCAGAGCATTCCACGATTAACATGATCTTCTCCCTTTGACAACTACAGGATAAAGGCAGAGAACCCTCACCCACTCTTCATTGCCTTTATCGACCTCACAAAAGCATTCAATGTTGTGAGCAGAGACAACTTGACTGAATCGGTTGTCCTCTGAGACACTTCAAGATTGTCCAGTTGTTTTCAGCATTTTCATGGGTTCTGGGACTTATACCCTGCTGACTACTTCCGTTGCTTCTACTGTTGAATTGAGGAAACTAAGGAAGCCCTTACATGCCACAGTAGCCAACAAGCAAGATAGTTTCTATAATATTGCTCATCTAGATACATATCCTGTTGCTGGAAAATTTGGTCTTTTGCCACAAAGACAAAACAGCTGTCAAAGTGAAACGTCTTTTCTTTATTGTATCTTACCATGACATTGTTAGATTATCCTGACTTTCAGCAGTATCTGAGATATACGTCTGCTATGATAGCTTCAATTAAGCAAAGACTTTCTCACTTCAGTTGTTTTATTATTTACTCTATTTACATTCAGCCTATTATCCTCATTTCACTTGTTATCACGTTTTGGCTGTTGTGCCCTCCAGCCTTCATCCAGTGTTGATGCAAGCAATCTACATGGAACTCTGAACTGAACCCTTTATTCAACCTACAGAGCTAGACTGTTCTCTTTCCACTGTCTTATTTCTTATTTTTAAATAGCTGTTCAATTATTGTTTGCCCATTTCTACTGATTCCAAATACACACACTACCCGGCCCAAGGATTGAACTCACAATTACTATGTCACTAAATTCATGAACCAATCCTGTAGGAAACTTGGAGCCTTAAACCTAACCTGCTTGCTGATTTAGGTTGCTGCTGCTGCCGCCTGAAAGTTTGACTGCTTCAGTTGGTTTTCTGTAAAGAAAAGGTAAACAATTATTTTACCTAGTTCTTTGCACATATTAGGTTGAGTCATAATTTCCGTTTCAGGAAACCAATTATAATGGCGAATATATCATCCTAATTATTAATCAAATGAGGCAGCTAAAGATGTATTTAGAGTACCCTAACATATGACAGTGTTAAACATATGAATTGTGGTAATTTTTAATTTCCAGTCACTCGGTTTATAATGTTTGGTGTTATGAAATTGAAATTTGAAATTCTTTGAAAAAAATTCTTAATTAGTTTCTGAACATTATCGATATGCTAAAGACGTTGACAGCTAAGTATGGATGACCAGAATAGACATAAATTTACGAAATCTAAGTGAACGCATTTTTCGGAGCTTAAGGGGTAGCTACTTAGTAATTTTTACGAATTAACATATTTTCAGCAGTTATCTAATATTTTATTGATTTTTAGTTATTATAATATAGGCTTACGTTTGAAGATGCCTTTCGAAAAAAATAAAATTTAAAATACTATAAAAAAAGAATAAACTGAAAAAGTAAAAACTACTAAAAAAAATTCTAGGTTTTAAAAAATGACAAGTGAAGTATGAATTAAAATACATAAAATAAATATTTAGTGAAGTAGAAATTAAAAAAAGTAACTTAAAATTTTAAAACTTTGAATGAATGATAGGTATAGTCTGTTGAGACATAAACAAGAAATGAATAAATAATTGCAGACAAGCAAATTTCTCAGTAAAGTTAAGAACTCTTGCAAAACATGACCTTTTAATAATAATGCAGTGTATAGACTTCCATACATAGAAAAATGGAAACGTTTAAACTAGAAAAAAATTATTTTAAAAATCTTTGTGTAAAACGACTTATATTAAGCTTTTCAGTTTTTGATTCGTAAATATAGTTTCCACTTAATTACAATATCACTCAAAAGAAATGAAGTAATGCAGAATTTTAAACGATTTTTAAAATAATTTCAATTAAAATTGTAAAAATGAAATTCTTGTAAAAATTCATTATTCCTGGAAAAAAAATTTTCTTAAGACAATAGTGTCCTTAATAAATCTTATTTATAAAAGCAATTAAAAGCTTTTCTAATTAAATAATGTCATAGTTTTATTACAATTTTTATTTTATGATTTGGAGAAGATTTTTGGGAAATTAATAGTAGTTTGAAAGACAAAAAGAAATTGATTTACATTCTCCATGGAGTCCTGCTTTTAACTAATAAAACAAATTTGGGGATCAAAATTTAATTTCTCGAAATTTCATAAAATTACGTAAGTGGATGTGGGGGGGTAACATGTTAAAAATATGTTTTACAAAGATTTTCTAAAATAATTGCATTCATTTTTGAATAAGCCCTAAAAGTTTCATTGAAATCCAACAATTATTTGATTTATCCAAATCAATTTATTTTTCACTGGAAAAAGTGCAAAAACACTTAACGTAAATATTATGCCAATCGTTGATGAAAAAAAACAAGATTTTTAACCAAAATTTTGAACGTGCTAGAGAGGATTCAAAAATTTTGAAAATAATTAAAGAAATACTTTAGTCTTTCCTCAATCATTTTGACGATAAAACTTTGTTTTTATTAATTTCGAGGCCTTTTTTTCTTTATGCTATGCTATTTTTAGCAAGCTAATTTTAGGCATTTCTTGTTTCTCTGTAACACTGTTATTTCTTTAATGTCACTGTCACTTGATGGAGTAAATGACGTTTATCCTTTGAAAACTTGATAAGAAATAAAACTGAGACCACTTATTAATGGTGTTTTATACTTTCATGGATGGTGCAAGTTTAGAGGAAAATAAACAAACTTAGACATGTTCAAGAAATTATTGCACCATATTTTCCCCATAGTAATGTAATGTCATTGTGAAAATAAAGGAACTCTCTAATCTTTCCCTGACTTTCCAGGACTTATTGATTTCCCCCTGTTTTCGTCTTTCTCTCTTTACGAGGTAGTCGGCCTTTTTCTTCTTACGGTTCGCTACCGGAGTAGATTTCTAGTGGAATAAAGCTTCACTCAAGCTATATGGACTCAGCCTTGTTTCACTTCCTCTCAAACTCTTTTTACAACAGTCATAATGAACTTTCAAGTAAGTATCCCAATTAGAATGAGTGAAACAGGGTCCCTTCCAAATTTTGGGAGGATTTCCCTTTCATTTTTTACAGTGTACATAAAAATGCCATAAGAACCAGTGGGGCCTCATTTCTGAGGGTTTTTTTGTACCAGCAGCATTCACCTAAGTTTTTTTTTAAGCTGACGAAAAGAAACCCCCAAATACCAGAATATATTTACAATTGTGCCAGTAGAGTGCTCAATGGTAGAGGGAAAATCCAAGTGGATGGGGTAGTCCGTTCATATTCCTTTTTCTATGTTAAGTGATACAAGATATCTGCTGACCTTGGGAAGTGGAATGAGTGTAACACTATTTAGGAACGGCAGGTTAATTAATCAATTGATTAACCACAGAAGTTAATTACGGGGATACTTAAACCGATAGATATAACGAAAGACATACTGAGCGATTACTTACACCGATAGATATAACGAAAGACATACTGAGCGATTACTTACACCGATAGATATAACGAAAGACATACTGAGCGATATTCTTTTTGTTTTGTTATTTTCCCAAACAGAGTATCGGTGAAAAAAAAAAAAGATTTTTTGTTTTGTTATATTCAAGTGCGAATTCAAGATAACCACATTACTTTCTCGCGGAAGTGTGATGCTGAGATATGCCAAATTATCTGCGAGGACAAAAGAAGGAAAGAGAGAAGAGAAAGAAACAGAGGGACAAGACTTAACAACTTAGATGATAAGAGAAGGAAAGAATGCCACCCACAAAAGCGATGTTGTTTTGAGTGGGGGAATGAGGAAAATTCTGATGCTCATTTTTTGAGAGATACCAGAGCTTCTGGGTAGATAAAACATTGGCTGTGTCAGGATGACGAACTTGTGTTATCAGTAGTTGATGGGTCGTCTGCCGACCGCACGCAGGGCCCTCGATCGAGATGTCGCCTGGACAGGACATCTTCATTTTGTTTAGGTTCTTTTGTGATAACGAAGGCTATGTTAGGGTATTTTAATTAACCCAATTTCGCCAAAAAAGAATCGTCCACTTAATGTTGAGAAAAAACATATCCCGTGAAGTTGGATAAAAATTGAGATTATCAGTTGACGCCTATTGGCCGAATAGCCAGGCGGAGATGATCATGTGACGCAGAGAGGAGGCCTGCCACCGCCCATTGAGAGGATAGGTATGAGATGTTACTGCGAGGAAGTGGGAAAACCGTTGACGCCCTCTAAAGTATGGTGAGATACCCATATGAGAGCAGAAGAGGGTGGGAGTGGAATAAGATTTCCAAATACGGAAAATGATAATTATTTTTGGCCGAAAACAAAGAAAATCCTTATTGGGGATTTGAAATCAACGTGGTGGCCACAACACGTCCGACCCCACGCCAGGTTTTGATCGGCGTCCATATAAGCAAACATCTACGGGTGTTTCAGAGAGTTCGCAGAGGAGAGTCGAGTTCGGAGAGTCGGGTCGAGTCCAGACAGTGAGTCAGAAGAGTACAGCCAGTACAGTAAGAGAGAGACGCGCCTCGCACAGGTGACCGCACGATTCCATGCCTTCCGACTTAGACTTCTAACCAAGAACAAATTTGTTGAAGACCGACTTTAGATTTCCTACCAAAACAAGTTTCCGAATTAGACTTCTAACCAAGAACAAATTATAGAAGTCTGACTTATATTCGCCATCCAGATATCCAGAACTAGTTAAGGAACGCAAAAGTGTTACAATCCACATTTTTTTTTTCTTCGGGCTGGGAGAGAAAGAGAGAGACGCACTCCTGTAACTCAACAAACCGACATAAAATTAATCACTATTCCTAACCAGTCGCTCGCCTTGAAGTTGTTGTTTGTGCTTTTGTTTTTTTTTTTTTGTCTACATTTATTGTGCAGTATCACCTTGACCCGGATTCGGCTGGCACTACGGCCCGACGTTTGATTGATCTCGTCAACCTAAGATCAAATCACAACGTGGGTGGGTTGAATCGAGATCAAAGCAGTTGCTTCGGTGACCAGGCGTTGGAAGCGAGCCGGGTACGACAAGTTGGTACTAGAACCCAACCAGACTTCAACCGATGTCCCAGGGTTAGCCCGTCACAAAGGACCGACGTCACATATTGGCGTCGTGACTGAAAAAGAAGTCGGGGGTCACAAGTGCGCCGCGACCAGTACGGGTGTCACAAATGGTGCCGTGACCAGGACAGTAGAGGAGGATGGGTGTCACATGAGAACAGTCTATGTTACCAAGTACAACCTATGACTGGGAAGAGGCACAACAACTAAAACAGGATGAGGATGGAAACCAAGATGAACATGCTAGTTTGGATAGAGTGCAGCGTAAAATACAGATTATGTCATAAGTGCCAGAGATGAATTTACAAAACATTCAAGAGGAACAGAAACAAGTGTGAGAAACAAAAATTGTTTCCTAACAGAAGTTAGAATTTTCCTGGTCTAACGACCAACCTAAATTCTGTTACAAAAACAATATACTTCTATAATAAATCTGTTGCAAAAACAATATACTTCTATAATAAATTCATTATTTCACTTGAGCAGATAGGCTTAACACTCAAATCGTGCTATCGTAGTTACAATATGATTGGTTGTTTTTCATCCAATCACAGGGCACCCAGTTAGCGACTCCGTAATAATTTCAATAATATAGTCATAACATTCAGTCACGTATGAAATTAAATCACATCTTCAAATGTCACGTATTGAAACATTTTTCCACGTCAATTTATGCCAGCTTCATTAAGTACATTAGTAATTCTTTTTAACAAGTAAACTATGAGAGGTAACATTTTTCCACGTCAATTTATGCCAGCTTCATTAAGTACATTAGTAATTCTTTTTAACAAGTAAACTATGAGAGGTAACATTTTTCCACGTCAATTTATGCCAGCTTCATTAAGTACATTAGTAATTCTTTTTAACAAGTAAACTATGAGAGGAAACATTTACTAAACTGTATGACTTTTTCGTATGTCACATGTTGTTTTCAAGAAATATTTCAACTGAAACTCTTTACTATGAAAAGATACAACTGCCAAAATTCAACCGACACACACTTTTACATGCGAGACATTTCCATAAATGAAAACAAATTACAGTTTTAAATTTTATTTCACTTATTGGCAGTTTAATTTCGATATAATTTATGACAATGGCGATCTATAAATTTATTAATTTTTAAATGTGGTGCAATTTACAAATTTAAGTAAAACAATTATATTTTCTATTTTGCCTGGGGTTGGTTACAACGCAATCATTTTTAATTTGATATTGCAATCCGATAATATAGATAGATTTTTAATTAATTTTGTAAATATTTTTCATCCGTCATCATTCAATATATACAGTGTAACCCGGATATAAGAGATTTGTCGGGACCGGGGAAGTCTCTTATATCCGGGTTTGGTCTATTATATATACATTTAACACAGGCTCTAATTTGAGACCAGAGAAAATCTCTCTTATATCCGGGTTACACTGTACCCCAAATTTACAGGGAACCCTCAAAAACTGTAAAGGATACATATATTTGCTAACATGTTTTCTTCTTGGCGGATTTATCCGAAAATACTATGACGAAAACTTTAATTTTTGGATGGGTATCCCGTTTTGGTACACCAGCTGTAGGCATAACGCAACAATTCAAATTTGATTTATTTTGTTAGTACCAGAAGCAGTAAATGCAAGTCCAATGCTGGACGAAGATCCTGCTCAATACTGTGTATCACACGATTGTAAATACAACATAATATTTCTTTTTAAGGTTTATCTTAATATTATATATCTGAATGTGTCATTTGAATAAAGCATGCGTCTTACACGGTGTAAAACCAGTGGTAGTATTTCTACTAAAGCTTTTCTAGATTTAATATGAATTGCAGGCTTGTAAACATTGCAGGTTATAAATGTTGAGGATTCCGGGATGAAATCCGCTATCAAATAATAACAAACGCCACGAATGAATATAGGAAAATAAATGTATTACCGTAATAATACAAACTGGTAATACAGGTTAGTAGTTCCAGGAATGCGGGTTAGTAGGAAAATATATATATAGTCTTTGATATCGACGTATCGCTGTAGGACTTTTTACTGATTCTACGTGCTCGTTACTGTGACTATTGCCGCTACGTTATTCTACTCTCCTACTGCTCGTTCGACTGTCTCTGTCTCTGTCTCTCTATGTGACTCCTCGGGTATTCACTGGCAGTAGTATATGTATACCTTGGGTGAGTCCATTTGTGTAAAAAGGGGAGACCCCCTCAACAATAAATAATCAATTACAGTAGTTAAAGATTCTACTAAGATTTATCTTAATTTGGCATTCTTGTAAAGCATACATCTTAAGAAAAGCTTACTCTTAGATGTAATGTTTCTACGGAGAATGTTCTATGTTCGTTAACTACCCCCTGAACAGTGTGTAAACTACTTTCTTGAGTATTTTGTAACACATTATTTATCATCTTTCAGTTGCGTCTCTGTCTTTGGGTAGAGTGTGCTCAGGTTCGGCTCCGTCAAAAGACAGAGTTGAAACTGAGGAAAATTATACTTAGAGGTGTCCATCCCAGGGCAACAGCTGCTCGAGGCCATGCCCTCTCATTGCATGAGAGAGAGAGAGAGAGAGAGAGAGAGGGATCGGTGCTCGCAACGAGGCCAGCGCAACCGACGGTTGCGGGCAATTTTTGTTCCTAGCCCGGGTGTACGCACTCGGGCTGCCTACATTAAACTGACCTTGTATCACAACCTGACCTTGTGGAGGGGGAGGGTTGAGTAAATACAAACTAACACCTGACAACGCTAGACACTACCTAACCGCCTTTTATTTGAATTCTGAATGTTGTTTTTTTTTTTACCTTAAGTGACCCCGACAGATTTTAAAAGTATTTTTCTAACTCAGTGTTCCTTCCTAACACAGACCCTTGGTGATTAGGTGGTAAGATACTGGATTACAAGTGTTTTGTTACAGTTTCGAATTTACGGTTAGTTTTAATTTTTACATTAATCAGTAGGCTTGTAAAATATTTTCAGAGAACAACCGAGGTGTTTAAATGTGGTATTTTGAATTCAGTAAATTACTGAATTTACTAAATTATTGCATTAATTAGTAAATATGACAATTTTTGTAGATCCTACACCTGGTAATATATTGCGGTGCAAGTTCAAATCCAGTCACGTTTACATGTAAGTTTTTGCAATGATCAGTAAGAACAAATTATGATCACGTAAATCCGTCAATACATCATTCAACACCTGTCAAGTGACGCGAAAGGTTATGACCTGCTTTGTTTTATTTTCAAATTACATCTTTTCGGCGCAGAAACTAAGTCAACCTTGGTTCAAAATATTTTAAATAAACATTATAATTTCTGATTTTCTTAAAATAAGTTTTGACAAAATGATAATTGATTTTTAAAAGAATTTCAAAGTGAGATTTTTATCTTTTTTATAAAATGGAAAAAATGGATGTCATCATCGATTATCTGTCAATTTTGCTGACTCAAAAAAAAAAAAACGATTTTTAACGAAAATTTCGGACGTGCTCGGAACGATTAAAAAATGTAAAAAAATACCCCCAAAATACTTCGATCTTTCCTCTGAATAATAACATGAACATTTAGGCGATAAAATTTTGTTTTCGTCAAATCTGGCGTCTTTTTCATCATGCTATGCTCTTTTTTAGCGATCTCATGGAGGTAAGTTAGCTCATGATCCGAATGTTTATATAATGTAATAGTGTAGCGTGTTGATTTGTCCAATTGGTTAAAATTCGCTCGTAAGCTTTTTAAATTATTGCAACTGATCAGTTTTATCATGGAATAAGAGTGTTATAAAAAGGGTTTGAGAGGAAGTGAAAGAAGGCTGAGTCCATATAGCTTGAGTGAAGCTATATGGACTCAGCCTTCTTTAACTTCCTCTCAAACCCTTTTTATAACAATTTATTCCACTAGAAATCTACTCCGGTAGCGAACCGTAAGAAGAAAATGGCCGACTACCTCGTGAAGAGAGAAAGACGAAAACAGGGGGAAATCAATCAGTCCTGGAAAGTCAGGGAAAGATTAAAGAGTTCCTTTATTTTCACCACAAAAAGTATATTGATTATTTAATAGAATCTCTGTGTAAAATTCCAGACAGCCGTCGGCTAAGTAGTAAAGGCGAGAGGAGAACTTATACTCGAGATTTATTGCGTTAACATACCCAATTGTGACGAGGAGAACTTGTATTCATTCGTCCAGAACTGATTCTCGCCCCTTGTATTGTGTCATTCACCAGCTGACTGACGTTTTGTTTGATTCCAGAACTATTAAAAATGTTACGACTGAAAATGCTAATAACGTTAGTGGCGGCTTCGTAGCGCAGACGGCATAGAAGTTTGGTATATCGTCGACGGTAAGGTCAATAGAGTTACCTGTGAAGAGCAAAGTTTTCGGGATCGAATAGTGTAAGGTTCCTACATGGTACCGACTACAATATCGAATGTAGCCGGGAACTGTCTTCCAACGTTTACTTTTTAATCTAAAAACATTCTGAATAAATTATCCAGAAATTGTTTAAAATTATACATAACACCGATTTAACAGTTTTCAACAGACAATAATGCATTTTTTTACACGGAGACAAATATTCGTTATCGGAATCTCAGTGGGACTTGAACACACGAAGCCTAGAATCACTATCGCCAGTCTTACCACGAACCTACACCAATCCGATTAACTACCACTCGATTTTATGAGTTTATAAATCTTACGTTTCTCTTTCTTGGTATATAATATGTTCCAAGAAAAAGTTCGCATGAATTTCCAAACAGCTCTGCAAACAAATAATTCTGAGCTCAAATTAAACATTTTATTTCTGAAAACATACCTGGTAAATCATTATTACTGACTATATAACTGAAAAACACACTACCTATTACAGTACTCGAACTCACATTGAAACCGCGGTTAACCAAACAACTTACCACTTCACCAAAGAAGTTCAACTCTTGGTAAAGATATCGTGATGTGCACATATAAGCACCAGGATTTCGTAAACTCAGAAACAAAAGGCGATTCGAACAATTTGTCGCTTAACCAGTAATTGGCAGTGCGGATTTCACCTTTACTCCTCTCTCTCTCTCTCTCTCTCTCTCTCTCTCTCTCTCTCTCTCTCTCTCTCTCTCTCTCTCTCACACACACACAGTGGTTATTCAAATAATTTACGAAAAAATACAAATACAAATTGAAACAAAGACACTGCACCAGCTGCTATCATTTGCGCAGAGTGAAATTTTATTTTTTTAATGAAATGTGTCTGTACCTGGGTTCGAACCAACATACATACTTTTCAAAAAAATTTAATTATAGGAAAATCGCATGTTTTTGGGGATTTCACCGCTAATCTATCAACGATTCGGTAACGAAGAAGAGATTTTTTAAGTACATAAAACTAACGATTAGCAATCTCAAGGAGTTAAAATTTATACTGCATTCGATCGCGGAAAGAATAATTGTGGCTTTCTTAATTTACTACTAAAGAAGGTAAAACTATTCGTTTCGTAATTTAGTACCATTTTTTATTGCGATAATGGTTCTTGGATTCGAACTTTCGCAGAGAAAATACCACTGCAAAGACTTACCATTTCACTATCGTGGATTCGTTTGATAAGAAGAGTGAATTTATGCACTCATAAATCTTATTGCAATAAATTTATTTAGAGCAAAACTCGACCTTGAATTAATGACCACCAAGTAATTAGTGACCTCTCCCCGTTTATTAATTGTATGATAAAATATTGGATAATTCTTATGAACGCTGCCAAATAAATTTATTAAATGCAGTCCTTCGGGAAAATAAAAAAATATAACGAATACATAAAAATTTAATGAATAAAAATGTAATAATTAAATATGCTAATTGATTCAATGTATGATTATCTGTTTAAAATATATGCTGCCTAATATAATACGTTTATATATATATATATATATATGTATATATATATATATATATTCTTAAAGTGTGCTATATTTATGGGGTAAAGTGCTCGATATCAGAGATAGAGCGTGTGTAAATATAAAAGTGAACGTAGAAGTCAACACTTAGAGGCGACAGTCTGTTTCATGCTAGATGTAATCGTCAGGCCTATATATATAAAAGCACGTCATATTTTTCTGCAACTTAATTAATCAAGTAATGAATTAAGTATTCATTCGTATTTTTATTTAATGTTGCCGAAAAACTATATTTACTGCTGTTTATTTTCTTTCGGTGTCTAATCACTTGACAGATTTTTGTTAATTAATACATTGCCAATTACTTTCCTAATTATTGGACATCAGATCTTTTTAATATGCAGGAAAGATTAAGAACTTATTGCAATAATGTACTAATTATCGCTTCATCACCCATAATGTATTCGGCAAATGTGATTTCGTGAAATTACAAACCTACTGATAAGTGTAAAAATTTACAGAGTATAACTGAGAGACTTTTTCGAAATCCCATCTACAAGGAGGGCACTCCACAACTTATTGAAGCTCATTTGCGCATTTATTGCAAGAAGCCGTTTGGTTTGGTTTGGTTTGGTTTGGTTTGGTTTTGGTTTGGTTTGGTTTACGGCATATCAACTTCAATGGCTCATTTAATGCCGATAACTTTTTTTTTCCTGGTAATATTTTGTTTTTTCAAAATCTATTTCTGGTAATATTTTTTTTCTCAAAAATGTATAGCTGATAATATTATTTTCAAAAACGTATTGCTGGTAATATATTTTTTTTTTTCAAAAACGTATTGCTGGTAATATTATTTTCAAAAATATATTGCCGGTAATAGTTTTTTCTTCAATTTTCTTTACTATTTGCCCATACCTGGGACCCTAACAGGTGCTACCGCCCCGCATCAGGGTGGACCTGGGAACACCACCAATTGCTGTTGGACGTAGCTTATCGTCTTACCCTGGACGCGGATGTAGTTTATCATCATACCCAGGACAAACAAAAACACGTAGTTGTTAATATAATTTATGGGAATAAAATTATATTGAATGAAAATTGAAATAATTATACATACATCAAATGTCAAATTTTAATATACAATAGACTTTTATTGTCTGAAATTTGAGTATTTCATTACTCCACCCCACTTTCGTCGTCTGTGTTAGTTGACCATTTCCATGAAGAATGCAAAGCCTAGCTCCACAATCAGATACATTCAAGGCATTTATCAGTACAAAATACCGTTGTCCTTCATAGTTCAACTTCCACGTTTCTCTTTGTGATGTCCACTTAAAACTATTTGATAGTTTGGTTACTTTCATGTCTTTAGGCAATTTTTGGAACACAAGCGGCAACTATCTTGTGACTGATGAGTCCACATTTCCTGCTTCTTAGATTTTAATTTGTTTTTCAAATCCAATTTTAGGGTATTTTTCTTCTTATCAGTTCTTGTTCCTATTTTGACAGTGTCTTCCGTTTTTCATTAATTATTTGCATTAAACATTCCTAAAGTTACCAACGTTGTGTTCCCATCACTCATCTTATCGCACCCGCCTTTGGCCGCTCCCTAAAGCGGAAGAGAACAGGGCATTACAACCTTGACCTTCGATCGTGTTCCCTACACGCTCATAATTTCGTTTTAGAGATGAGCTAATTACCTTTTTGTTCGTTGTTATTACGAACCTAGTCGTAATACACCTCTAAGCATTTTAGACCTTAGTTTTTGTGTAGCAAATCTCTACTCATTTTTTTATAG
>OZ038517.1:69045937-69135937 GCA_964036315.1 Acanthosepion esculentum | reverse complement strand
AACGCCCTTGGAAGTCCACCCAAATTTTCAAGTTTGAAATCGAATGCATAAATTCATTGTACATTACTTTGGAATTATTATCCACACGACAAATTACCAATTAAAACGATTTTTGGAGTTTAAATTTTCTGGAGTTAGCTCGCTACTACTCAAACTAAAAAATACTTGTTGAGTCAAAACAAAACCAACATAGCATGTTAATTTTATTAATAAATAAAATAAAACTCATATTAAAATTACTGCAATATAAATATTAATAAATAGAAAAAAATCTGCCTTAATAAAAAAGAAATAAAATCTCATTTCATTAAGTTAACCCGT
Organism: Acanthosepion esculentum; assembly: GCA_964036315.1. Lineage (NCBI taxonomy): Eukaryota > Metazoa > Mollusca > Cephalopoda > Sepiida > Sepiidae > Acanthosepion > Acanthosepion esculentum. The sequence goes on along the minus strand of OZ038517.1, from coordinate 69,135,616 downwards.
TTCAATTAATGGTGTTTCATGTAATTTTTATATTCTCAGAAAAATATTTCATGACTGAAATAATAAACCTAAATTTAAAAAAATGAATTTTTTTTACTGTTTTATTTTTACTTGTAAAATTTGATTTTCTTTCATAATTTAAATGTTATTTTCAGTGCAGAATTCTTCCTCAAACGTAAGGTAAAAAAAAAAAAAAAAAAAAATTTGAAATTGAATTTTTAAAAAAAAAATCTACTAACCAGATTCACTTAAAATTAGAACGAATTATATCACTTCTGCGCTACCATCCAATAAATTTTCGTGTCGTAAGTTGTGAATATATTGACGTACATCAATCAACGCCTGTCAAAATAGACCACCCTGGTTGGAAATATCTCTCTTAAAAAATTTTCTGCTAAAAATGTAAGTAATGTTTCTTTCAAATTACATTAAGTATACTTTAATCATTCTAAATTTCCTAAGATAACAAAAGAAAAAGGTGTAATTGATTTTTCATGATTTTTTAACTAACAAACTATGATCTTTCCGACAGAAATGTCGATAAGTTCGATTTTACGAAATTTTTTGACTCGAAAAAAAAACAAGATTTTTTAATAAAATTTTTAACATTTATAGGAAGGATTAAAAAATCTGAAAAAATATTCAGAAAATACTTTGGTCTTTCCTCTTTAATAACAACATAAATATTTAAACGTTAAAAATTGTTTTATCAATTTGGGGACCTTTTGTCGTCAAGGTATACCACTTTTTAGCGAAATATTGGATATACCTACTATTAACTGATACAACAAAAATTAAAAAATTGAACACCCTACCACCGCTTGTCTAGATGAATGGATTTCTCGGTATCCTTGGAAATACTCAATTATGAATCTTTGCCGTGCCTTTAAAACTGTAAATTTAAAAAAAATAAGTTACTCCAAAATTTGCTTGACGAGGAAATGGAACTAATGTCTTTAATTTAATAACAAAATTAAATTCGAAGGTTTTAGCTTCCATTTGTGTAGCCTACCAGCTACACCAATCACTCATCATTTTACAACCAAACACATCTTACCACAAGTCGACCCCCTACCGTGACCTCAATCAACTTGTGCATCAAATTCTACCAACAACTATATCCCGTGACCTTTGTAGCGGCTGCTATGTTTTTCCACGCCCACATTTTATTCGCCTGCGATTGGCTAATAAATCAATACTGCCTTAATATAGAACAATTTAGCCATCGCAGTCGTTTTCTTGGAATCTTTGGTTTTGAATTGGCTTGCTTGTTGTGTTAGTACGAGTGTAGTAATTGGTTAATTTTTAACCAATCACATATTTTTAATGCACGATTTACTTTTTCCCGCGTTCCCAGGGGAGCCGACCTTTTTCCTTAAAAGGGGCGACCTTTTCACAAGTCGCCAGCAGATCCAAGAAGATTCAGGCTGTCTACACAAATCTACGATCTTGCTCACAACATTTCAAACACAGATACAGAATTTTGTAATATAAACTTACATTTCTATCTCTGACCTTCGCCAAGTACAATCAATCAGAACTCTGTTGATTTCAAACCATTTTATAACACAACACATTTTCAATTAATTGTATTCTTGTGAGATTTATTCTTAACATGCAGACCTGCTCTAATATTGATTCCTGAACATTCTTCTCCCAAGAGAACTTTCTTCGGACATTTAATTACAAATCAAAATACAGTTAAAGGGGAACATCTTTCCCTTAATCTATACATTGAACACAAATTTATTGCATGTTTATTCTTGTATGTTATTTTCAATATCTATTTGTTGATTAACAATTTGGAGTTTTTGTTGTTTACTTGAATCCTGTACGTTGGAAATATCGATAATATAAATAGTAATGGTCCATCTACAATTACACCTTGTTCAAACCAACCCAAGAAATCAGTCAACTCCTGATGGTACCCTTACATCTAATTGCTTTCCTTACACCCAGCAACTGAGACATTTCCTCCAATTTTTCAAAACCTGTAATATATTTTGTATATTAAAAAATACATGTTTAAAACCTGATCCTTGTTATTCCTTTCCTTTCACAACCAAACACTTTTTATAACAATGAAAAATTAATTCCTACTTTTTATCTTAAAAATTAAAATATAGCAAAAATGACATTTATTCATCCATGGTAACTCATGTGATTTCACCAAGGTCACATGTAAATAACATTAACAATAGTCTTTCTCTCTCTCTCACACACACTCATATATACATGGTACAAGTAATAAATCTGTTGGTATATAATCTCAGTGGATTCTAGTAATATCAAATATTAAAACTGATTCGCAAAAAGAGCTCAATGTATTTATTATAATAGAGCATATAAATTAAACAACAAAATCCAAAATTACCTCATATGGGAAGTATAGATCTAATTCAACCAATGAGAAGTATTTTAGTCTTATTCAACCCCAGTGTATAGACTGCGTTTGTGTTGGAATTAGAAATTTAAAACTTATATATATGAGAGAGAGAGATAACAACGGTAGTGTTGTTGTGGGTGGTATAATGGCCCACAAACAGATGTTTGAATGATACAAAGCAATAACAAAATGAAGATTGGAATAAAAAAATATATTGCCACGTTTATTTTTGTTAGAAAAAATACATTGACAAAAATAAGGTTACAGTGCACTAGGCAAAAATACATGTCTGCATGTTCATGTAGAGTGTGAGAAGAGTGATGTCCTGAAAAGGACAGTTTTGTAGCCATTGAGAATTGCTGTCCTGAAAAGGATAGTTATGTAGGTGTTAAAAATCTTCACCCTGAAACGAACCATTCATCACATGGTTGGCTGGAGTTGAAGACCTGCTAGAGATGACTGACTGGAGCAGCAGCCAATGGTAAGTTGGAACTGCTGCTGATGATGATTATGGGTGGAGCCACGGGCTGGCTGACTGCCTCTTTGACAGTTATTACATTTTGATCATAGTCATTTTGGATGTGGAATGCTGCTTTTCAAACTTTGCGGTCTTTTTATATTCCGAATCAGTTTTGCAATAATTGCTGGTCCTGAAAAGTGGTTGTTCTTTAAAAACGTAGGACAAGTACCAACACACAATACAAAAGGATCAAGCCAGAAATGCTGTCATTAGAATTCTGAAAGAATATCATTTAAATCAAGCAGACTTGCACTAAAGTACACAATATCAGAGATAGAGCATTAATACAATTAATAAAATTTGTCACTTAGCTAATTGATAGACCATCCAGAAATTGCTCCGCCCACTCATCAGGAGAAACCAGTAAATATATATGTAAAGGCTTAATACAAATATGAAATTTGTTACTTACCTGATTGATGTTATATTCATCTCCCCAACTCAAAAATTTTCATAGATAAACCTTTTAAAATCGCTTTGTCTAATCATCAGGAGATACCATATTTTCTTTATTTTTTATGTTAAGTCAAAAATAATTTTTGCAGTTTTTATTAGTGTAAGATTGATTTCTCTTCTTTCATTGTGCGTGTGTGTATGTGTAGAATGTTGAAGTTATTTCTCTTTTTCATCGTTTTTTTTTTCCTCTTTACATTTTCTCCCTATTGCTTTTTATAAAATTTCTCTCTTTCAGCTCTGAGTGTCAAAGATAAATTACTTTTTCTTGAATGTTCGGGGGTTTTCTTAAGTTTAGATAATGTATGTGTATTCTGTTGTTGTCTAAATAATTTTTTTACTAATACTTAAATGGCAAGGTAAATATGTATATATGTTTTCACTTACCCATTATTTCATTTTTCTTTTTTAATTTGGTGGTATCTTGAGTGTTAAAACAGGATTTTACTCAATCAACAGATGGACAGCCCTTTACCACACAACAGAAAAATGTTTCCCCAAATTATTGATTCATGAGTAAAATATTGACTTTGAATACATCTTCTTTATTTCTTTTGTCAAACACATGTTGACAATTTTTAGTCAAGTGCATGGTAGATTCCCAGATAGCACATTTAAAGGGTTTACCGTCAGGTCCAAGAGGATTTTGTTTCTTGGTTTTATTCATCAGTTTCTTTTTTAAAACAGAAACACCAGTTACCAAAAATCTGTTCTGAATTGTAATTTAGCAGAGTAGGAGGCAGGACAGACGCTCTTTGTTTAACACATGGTGAGTGAAGATGAGGTTTCAAAAGTTGGTGCACTTGTTTGATTTATACAGAGATGTACATGTTTTGTTATATTTAGTACAACTGTCACAGTACATAAAGTTTTCATCTAAAAAGCATAGCTATTTGTATTTTATTAGCCATTATTCAAGAAAAGTTTGCTTTCTTTTGGAAGAAGATGAAGAGGATTGCAACACTTCCAGAATTGACTCAGGCTCAGTCAAAAAAAGAGACAAATGTTGAGTTACTCTTAGAGAACTGATCAGACACTGTAAAAGGTAGAATTAGCAGAAATTGAAGCTGCTATAGTTTGCTGACCAGCAAGGGGTTTTATCTTTTCCTTCAGCGACATTCTTATAACTTTTCCTCTTGTTCACTCAGGAATAAAATAGGACCTTGCCTGAAGCCGGACCTATGTTCTGATGCAAGCTGATCATTACAAAATCACCACAATTATTCTTTAAAATTTTACCATAGCTAGGTGCGTCATTTGGAATGAAAGAAAGTTAATTTGTTCTAATGTCTTTAAAACAAAAGGATTTAAATTAGGGAAAAGTAAAGGTGAGGAGACTATCTCTGGTTAGAAACAATTCCACTGGAATTGATAAGTTGTAGTAATGATCAAGGAGGAAGAGGGAATACGAGAGGGGTAGAGAATACATTTTTATTGCCCAGGAGACAGATGAATTTTTGATGCTTGACTGTTTCGAAAAGTAATTTTTTTTAGGCAAATTTTGTTTTTACTGACCCATCTTGACCGAAAATGCAGATCCACAAACTTCACAAGAATATGGATTCTCTCCAGTGTGTGCACATTTTTAGATACATCCATGCATTTCTACATGAGTTTTAGTTCTACTCTCCATTAGTTTGTTTAAAACAGGGGTTGATAAACGTCAATAAGTTCAGGTGCTTCAAAAAAATAAGGAAAAAATGAATCAAGAAAGTGTCTTGTGAAGCAACATTGATGTTTATTTCATGCCCCACCCATACATCCCACCACCCAAAGGATGAAAAAGTAAAAGAACAAAAGAAAAAATTAGTAATGAGTAATTGAAAAGAATAACATCGAATGATTTTGTAGAGTTTGGTAGTGGTAGTGGATAATACTTGACTGTAATAGATGTTGAGTCTTACTGAGCAAGTGTAGAATTTGGTAATAGCAACAGACGGTACTCGACTGTAATAGAAGTTGAGACTTACTGAGCAAGTGTAGAATTTGGTAATAGCAACAGACGGTACTCGACTGTAATAGAAGTTGAGACTTACTGAGCAAGTGTAGAATTTGGTAATAGCAACAGACGGTACTCGACTGTAATAGATGTTGAGTCTTACTGAGCAAGTGTAGAATTTGGTAATAGCAACAGACGGTACTCGACTGTAATAGATGTTGAGTCTTACTGAGCAAGTGTAGAATTTGGTAATAGCAACAGACGGTACTCGACTGTAATAGGAGTTGAGACTTACTGAGCAAGTGTAGAATTTGGTAATAGCAACAGACGGTACTCGACTGTAATAGAAGTTGAGTCTTACTGAGCAAGTGTAGAATTTGGTAATAGCAACAGACGGTACTCGACTGTAATAGATGTTGAGTCTTACTGAGCAAGTGTAGAATTTGGTAATAGAAACAGACGGTACTCGACTGTAATAGATGTTGAGTCTTACTGAGCAAGTGTAGAATTTGGTAATAGCAACAGACGGTACTCGACTGTAATAGGAGTTGAGACTTACTGAGCAAGTGTAGAATTTGGTAATAGCAACAGACAGTACTCGACTGTAATAGAAGTTGAGTCTTACTGAGCAAGTGTAGAATTTGGTAATAGCAACAGACAGTACTCGACTGTAATAGATGTTGAGTCTTACTGAGCAAGTGTAGAATTTGGTAATAGCAACAGACAGTACTCGACTGTAATAGGAGTCTTACTGAGCAAGTGTAGAATTTGGTAATAGCAACAGACAGTACTCGACTGTAATAGATGTTGAGACTTACTGAGCAAGTGTAGAATTTGGTAATAGCAACAGACGGTACTCGACTGTAATAGATGTTGAGTCTTACTGAGCAAGTGTAGAATTTGGTAATAGCAACAGACGGTACTCGACTGTAATAGAAGTTGAGACTTACTGAGCAAGTGTAGAATTTGGTAATAGCAACAGACGGTACTCGACTGTAATAGAAGTTGAGTCTTACTGAGCAAGTGTAGAATTTGGTAATAGCAACAGACGGTACTCGACTGTAATAGAAGTTGAGACTTACTGAGCAAGTGTAGAATTTGGTAATAGCAACAGACGGTACTCGACTGTAATAGATGTTGAGTCTTACTGAGCAAGTGTAGAATTTGGTAATAGCAACAGACGGTACTCGACTGTAATAGGAGTTGAGACTTACTGAGCAAGTGTAGAATTTGGTAATAGCAACAGACGGTACTCGACTGTAATAGATGTTGAGTCTTACTGAGCAAGTGTAGAATTTGGTAATAGCAACAGACAGTACTCGACTGTAATAGAAGTTGAGACTTACTGAGCAAGTGTAGAATTTGGTAATAGCAACAGACAGTACTCGACTGTAATAGAAGTTGAGACTTACTGAGCAAGTGTAGAATTTGGTAATAGCAACAGACAGTACTCGACTGTAATAGATGTTGAGTCTTACTGAGCAAGTGTAGAATTTGGTAATAGCAACAGACAGTACTTGACTGTAATAGAAGTTGAGTCTTACTGAGCAAGTGTAGAATTTGGTAATAGCAACAGACAGTACTCGACTGTAATAGAAGTTGAATCTGACTAAGCAATTTTTCTAGGCGAGTTGGTAGGTGGTTCATATAACAGCCTAGGAAATTCTATTCTGTTACCCAAGCAAGCCTATTTGGCAAGTCCTGATTGGCTGATGATTCCGGTGTGGATATTGTGTTCAATGAATATCCATCAGTACTGTGATTGCTTGGAACATGTATTAAGTTATAACCCTGTTTATTTTTGTCAGCCAACTGGATGCTAGTTGGAAACCTCCTTGAGAGGGTGAGTCTCATTCTTGACTCTTCAGATTTGTGCAGTGTTTATTAAAAACTCAACAACAAAAATACAAAATGTTTTAAACAATATCTATATATTAATTATCATCAATATCTTTTCATCTGACAAATTATTCAGATTTGGTTACAGAAATAACATATTAGATACATTTGAAATTAGTTGGTGTTCTTGTAGTATCAACCAACAACAAATTCTTTTAACTATGTCAAAATTGTTATGGGTTGGTTTTGTGCAATGTATTGCTTTTCATGGGAAACTTGATAGATAGGTAAGTTAGTTTTAAGATTTTGATGCATCTGTGATGCGAGATGTGCACCAACCCACTTTCTATTGCATTTTGCAGTATTTGAAAATAATGCATGACAGTTTTTACAAGATAATCTATATCGCTCACAAAACATGACTTCTCAAAAAGGTTTATCAACAAACCTTTCAAGAATGTTTTTGCTTTTTATTTTTATAGGTTTCCACGTGATACACTAAAAAAGAATTTTCTACTGATTCAGAAACTAAATGTGTACTAAAATAGCGTTTCTGTCTGCTGTGTCTTCACATGATGAACCAAAACTGATTTGACTGAAAATACATATCGGGAAACATGACAAGAATATTTCTTCTCCCCCAACAGATGGACAGATGGCTTGACAAACATAACTTCCATGAAAATGGCGATCCAAAAAAATACATTTACAACTGATCCTTTACAAAGAGAATTTAGGAAACTTCGTCAAGGATCAGCTGGCATCTATTTTATAAATCTATGTACTAAAAACCTGCATATTAAGCAGACATATTTATTTTTAAATCAAAATGTAAATATTGTTGCTTTTAATGTTAAGCCAGATCATCAATATACATGTTGTGATTAAGGTTCAGAAATATTTGATAAATTGGAAAATTTAGAACCATCTTTTTCTGATGAAATAAAAATGGCTCTTGTATACATAGCTGGATATATTACAAGAAATGATAATCAACCCAGTGAATATGAAACCCATTTTTATTATGAAAAGTATGGAAAATATACCAATTCAACTGTCTGTGGAAAACTAAAGGTTCTTTCTGGCCACACTTGTCAATGGTTATTTTTTTGTTTCATTCTTTTTCATACAATAAAGGAAAATGTGTGTAAAAATCATTAAGAAAGATTTTTGTTCTTATTTCTGAGTTTCATTTTTTCAACATGGAGAGAAAGCATTAACATATTTTTTCAAATATAGTTTTGAAAAACATTTGTAAACATTACACACCCAGATCAAAGAAATTTCCTAGAATGATTTTGTTTTATCTGTCTATATTTCTGAGATGACTGATTGTCATATACACATTTCAGCTGATGCCCTCCTGCATTCTTCAGGTACATCTTGTTGAACCTAGTAACATCAATGGAAATTTGAACCGAACTCTTTATTCAGCCCCTGGGGATAGATTGAATAAAGGGTTTAGTGAGACCTATAAATAGTGTAAATGTTTCTGTTTCAACATTATGTGGATCATATCTTTTACCATAAATCTTAACTACCTCTTTTTTTGGTTTAATATTTACCAGTGTCCACAACAAAAATACATATTTTCATTTATTTAACTTTCAACAGATCCTATTATCCTAAGGTATGGGTTAAAATGTTATAATAAGTATTCTTCCAAAATTTCTGAAAATCAAGCATTTTTCAATAGGCTTCCAGTTCTATTAGTTGCACTATGAGCAGGCCTGGAGTATAGTACGCCATATATTGCACATAAAATATGACACCTCAGAAAAGATATATCTACAAACTGATCAAGAAATTTTTTTTTCATTTCTACAAGTTTTCACATGATGCATCAAAACTGATATCTCTGAAAATAGATAAAAAATATGAGATTTTTTTTCTCTCTAGATGACTCATCAAACATCACTTCCAGAAAAATTGAGATCCGCAAAATTCACTATAGTTTTTCACCAGTGTGTATGCATATGATTGACCAAATTTAGTTTTCATGAAAATGCAGATCCACAAACTTCATAAGAATATGGTTTCTCTCCAGTGTGACATATGTGTCACTAAATCCAGGTTGAGTGAAAATGCAGATCCACAAACTTCACAAGAACATATAGTTTTGCTCCAGAGTGTGTATGTAACACTGACAAATTGAAAGACGGGATTAAAAAACTAAAATATAGTTTGAAACAAGACAAGAATGGTTAAAAAAAAATTGAATGATGGACAAACCAAAAGAAAGAAAAGTGATTTCTCTTTTTACAAAACTCTAATTTTCTTTACGGCAGAAAACTTGAAGTGATTCTGTTACAAGATATTACCATAAAAGCCATCTGAAAATATATAGCCGTCCGCTAATTAATGATGCAGATTAAAAAGTGCCAGTTTTGAAAACTAAATCAAGAGATAATATTTTGTGATCTCTGTCACCAAATCAAGGGAATAGAGTTCCTTTGTGTAGGTACCCAGAACCTAGGATGCTTGGAGTGCAATGACCCTAGAAGGATGTCAGGTGGTGACTGACTGGAGGAAGAAGCTGGTAAATTTCTGATTTTATGAGCAAGGCCAGATTGAGAAATTTTATTGACAAGAAATTAAAATGATAATTTTAATTAATAACCATGAAGTCATGTCATAGGGTTGAGAAACTGATTGGTCGAAGAACAACCCCAAGGTGAGAGGCGCAGATGAAATACCAAAAGAATAGAGGAATTGCCTATCCTCATAGGGAAGTGTTAGTATGACAAATAAGAGAAGGAAGGAGTTGGGTGGATCAATATCCTATAAAGACTATGCAGTGGCAAAGGGATGTGTCCAGATTTAGAGGGATAATTATTCAGAGCCAGACAACAAAGAGGCTCTTGTCATAAGATAGGGGGAACACTGAGACCTTAATCTTGTCAGCCCCTATTCCAGTTTTGGATGAAGTTAATATAAGCAGAATACCATGCCAGAGCTTCCAGAAGTCTGGAGACAGTAGTTGCAGACAACAGACAAAAGATGACCACTCTGCCAAAACCCACATGGTTTTCTGCCAGAGAAAAACTCTGGCACAAGCCTTGTTCCAGAATCAGCTAATTTAAGCAAAGTGTCAAAATAAAACACAAAGTGGGAAGAGTTAATGTTTTGTACCCAGAACAAAATCTATTATATAAAGAACAATATAAAATTTTAAAGAACTAGATCATGAAGAAAATCCTGTCTTTTTGTTATCTATAAAAATATTTTTTTTGTTAATTTCCTTTGTGACATAGCTTTACTGGGATAAAACAAAGACAACCTTGCTGACGACAATTTGTTCTTTACTGGCTGCATGATCAAACAAAACAATGTAGGTAGAGCAAAGGTTTAGTCCAGAGTGACCAACACAAAGGCCAACAGCAACATTTGACGAAAGTCTGATCAGCAGAAAGTGTTACATGTATATATATGTGACCAAAGTTAGTTTCCAGGAAAATTCATATCCACAAATTTTACAAATGTATAGTTTCTCTCCAGTGTGTGTACACATGTCACATTAAATTCATTGTGTGTGAAAATGAAGGTACACAAACATCAAAAGAATACGGTCTCTCTCCAGCATGTGTATGCATATGATTGACCAAATATCACTACTGTGAAACTCCAGATCTACAAATCTCACGAGACTATCGTTTCTCTCTCATGTATGTATATGATTGACTAAATCTGGTTTCTGTGAAAATGAAAATCCTCAAACTTAACAAGTGTGAGGTTTCTCTCCAGAGTGTGTACGCATATGTTTGACCATATTTGACTTGTGTGAAAATGCAGAGCCACAAACTTCACAAGTATATGGCTTCTCGCCCGTGTGTGTACGAATATGATTGACCAAATCCCGCTTCCCTGAAAATGCAGATCCACACACTTCACAAGAATATGGTTTCACTCCAGTGTGTGTGCGCATGTGTCCCACTAAATGTGATTTTTGTGAAAATGCAGATGCACAAACATCACAAGAATATGGTTTCTCTCCTGTATGTGTACGCATATGACTGACCAAATCTGGTTTCCGTGGAAATGCAGAGCCACAAACTTCACAAGAATATGGTTTCTCTCCAGTGTGTGTACGCATATGATTGAGCAAATCTGGCTTCCCTGAAAATGCAGATTCACAAAATTCACAAGAATATGGTTTCACTCCAGTGTGTGTACGCATATGTCGCACTAAATTTGATTTCTGTGAAAATGCAGATTCACAAACTTCACAAGAATATGGTTTCTCTCCAGTGTGTGTACGCATATGATTGACCAAATTTGTTTTCCGTGAAAATGCGGATCCACAAATTTCACAAGTATATGGTTTCTCACCTGTGTGTGTGCGCATATGTTTAACTAAATCTGGCTTCCATGAAAATGAAGATCCACAAACTTCACAACTGTAAGGTTTCTCTCCAGTATGTGTACGCATATGTTTGACCATGTTTGACTTGTGTGAAAATGCTGATCCACAAAAATCACAAGGATATGGCTTCTCTCCAGTGTGTGTGCGCATATGATTGACCAAATATCGCTTACGTGAAAATCTAGATCCACAAGCCTCACAAGAATATGGTTTCTCTCCTGTGTGCATATGCATATGATTGACCAAATCTCCCTTCCATGAAAACGCAGATCCACAAACTTGACAAGAATATGGTTTTTCTCCAGTGTGTGTACGCATATGATTGACCAAATCTTGCTTCCGTGAAAATGCATATCCACAAACTTGACAAGAATATGGCTTCTCTCCAGTGTGTCTATGCGTATGTCTCACTAAACTCATCTTCTGTGAAAATGCAAATCCACAAACTTCACAAGAATATATTTTCTTTGTAATATGTCTTTCGATCTGGCCTATGATGTCCAACTCCACAACAGTTTAGCAGATGTCACATGAATATGGCCTTACTTTACTGTTTATTCATACATAACACTAAATGTGCTTTTGTAGAACGATAAACTACACATTTCAAAGTACATTATTTCTTGCCAGGTAAATTTCATTGCCATGCTTTTGATAATGTAAATCCATGAACCATGTAGTATATATTTTGTCTGTGTTTTCAGGGAAGATGAAATGTCTTTTCCTTCATTGAAATTCTCAATAACCACTGCAGTTTTTGTACAGCCAAACCACCTGTGAAGAAAAAAGGCATAAATGATGTATTAATAGGGGCAATGAATAATATATGAAAGCAGTTTATATTATGAGAGATATATGTAATTATTATTTCAATAATGCAGCAGCAGTCATCACTAGTGAAAATCCAAACATTTTACAGTGAAACAAGATTGCTTCATCATCACATAATATCTTATGAATTGTATGTGATAAAAATTGGAACATTGTCAATTCAAAAACAAATCAAATATGGATGTTGAAAGATGTCTATTAATTAAAAAAAATTTTTAAACCTCATCTTGGACTAATGTCACTGACAAGATGATCATGTTAATAGCTGGCACCATCTGGTGCTAGATTATCTGCTGCAGGTGTCTATGCTGAATAATAATAATAATAAAATTTCATCAGTGCCAAGGAGAAGAGAATATTTTTGTTAATACTACCTTCTGTTTAATAAATTAATATTTAACAACTGGAAAGCAACACAGTAATAATAAAATAAATTCCACAATTAATATACACTTGATTTAATTATATATTATGAGAAATGTGTTTTATTTCAGAATAGCAAATGGTGTAAATTAAGAACATAGAAAATTAATGAAATCATTGATAGTAACACAGGAAGAAGAGTAAAGAAAGGCAGATGAGGATTTAGTAGCCATTTTACCAGCATTTCAATCACTATGAGTCATTAATGCTGAAATGGTTGGCTGATAGGAAAATAAAGAAAGTCATTACTTCTGTAGATATAGTAAATATTATCTATCTTTAGTCACTGCATTTCTGCCTTTGTATGCTCCGAGCTTTTTCAAGATCTGTCTATATTTCAGAGATGAAGCATTGTAACCATTTACATCATTTAGATTGTTGTCCACATCTTTCTTGGCATATTCACTATGTTATGTACAAGGTTTACACTCTCTGGACTTCTTCAAGTTTCTCTATAGTTCTGAGATGACGCATTGTAGCTACTTACACTTAACATTGTTCAGACTGTTGTCCTCATCTGTATTGCCATATTCACAACGTTTTTTTGTTGTTGTATCCTCTGGCCTTCTTCATATTTTGGAATTTTGCATCAAATCCTTTATTTACCCACAGGTATGATTGTTCTAATTCCATGGATGAAGAATAATTTTTTACAAGAATTTTTATTTTTTTAAGATGAGTTTAGTGAGACATATTTAAGCTGGGTTCTGGGCGAAGCTGCAGGACCAGCAGTGAGGTCACCTCCACAAATACAAAAATGTTCTGGCTACAAGACGTCAGGGATGTTTGAAAAGTTTTCCCACATCAGGGTTACTTGCAGAGCTACCTCTCCCATGGCAATGCCCACCTTACTCCTGCTCCTTATAACCTCACCGACTTGTCCATAGTGTGCAAAAAATGCCCCCAGACAGTTCTCCTCTATATGAAGTGGCATCCCATTGAAGAATGATTCTTGTCTTTCTCATGCCTAAATATTCAGTCTGCATCCTCACCAATTTTGTTGTGAGGATGCTCCCAGTCAGTGCTTTTGCCTTGTCCACCATTGCCAACAAAATGTCCCACATGGCGCAGGACCTTCTTGCCAATATTTGGGACTGATACTCAGGATCTTTAATGCTTCTTCTATTATTTCCCTGCTAACACCAATTAACCTTCTTGTTTTCACACCTGACATCAGCAGGGAGATCATCCTGTAGGACACAGCCTCAAAGACCAAAGGAATGGTCAAGAGTTCATTCCCAGGAATCCTTTTCGGCTGTATAACATTCTGGACCCTTCTTGGGTCTGTTTACCCGCAAGCTGAAGGAGCGACAAGGTGTGCTACTTGTGATTGCTGTGAAGACTCCTCCATAATGATGGGGATCCAACAAGAAAATGTAAAACAAGTCACAGAAACACAGGCAAAAGAATAGCACAAAAACAAAAAATGTAGGCCAAAAAGGTGACACTCACAAAAAGTTAAAACAGAGTTAACTTTGCAAGAAATTTAAAGCTAGCATCCAGCTTGGCAGACAACACCCCCCCCCCCAAGGCCGTAACTCAATACAGATGCCATACTAAAGCATTCATAGCCGTCTAATGATGGATATTTATTGATTACAGTATCCACACCAAAGTCAACAGCCAATTAGAACCTAGGTAATAGGCTTGCACAAGTAGCAGAATGGAATATACTACTTGGGCAAGCCTATTCCCCTAGGTGATAAGCTTGTTTTTTGTAGAAATGTATACAAAAAGTTTTTGTTTAGGAGAAATGGAATCCATTTTCATTTGTCCATTTTTCTATCTTGTTTAAACATGTTTGTAGATATCTTTCGAGGGAAGGCGTGTTTGGTGGCGAGCATGATATTTAGAAATCATCTACCATACATAGCAATTTTTCAATTCCTGTATTAATGGTTTTAATAATACTTTTTATTTTTAAAATAAACAATGAGACTGATAAAATGCTCACTTGAGGTACTCCTGCCTCCTGTTCATACATGTCTGATGTTGTCTTACCATTTTGTACTTTAAATGTTTGGTTTGACAGGAAGTTTTAGGTGAATATAGCCATTCTTCCTTTTATTTCCATCTGATGCATGTCTTTTAATATACCATACTTCCATGTGGTGTCATAGGCTTTTTTTAATATTGAAGATTATTGATACCACATAATGACCTTGAACCAGGTCATCATGAATAAAAGATTTTAGCCATTGGCTCCATGATTTATCCAGAATCCCCTTTGGAAACTAGATAAGATATTGTTTCTCTCCAAGTACCACATGAGTTAAGAATTTACCATTCTCTCCATCGTCTTGCAAAACAAATTGTTAGTGCGATGGGTCAGTAGTTTGTTGGGTTGAAATGGTCTTTGCTAGGTTTAAGAATTGGAGTGATGATACATTTAAGCCATAATTCTGGAAATATATAATCATTGAGGATCTGGAGAAGTATTAACAGAGACTCTTCTGGCAGGTGTTTTAAAAACTGCCAGTTTTCTGTTTGTGTAATTTTCCATTTGAAACATTTTGAGTGTTTTGTAGCTAAGAAGTTGTTGTTAGTGAATTTTGCATTGGATCTATATTACTTGTGGTTGGTTTTGCTTCAACTGTATGGTTTGGTGCTGCGTTTTCCTTAGAGGGTTTTTAGTTTTTTCTTCTGGCTTTTTCCATTTAGCTGAGATTCCTGTGGTTTGTTTTCATTTTGACTATTGAATAGTGTTTTGAGACCAATTAAGAGAGATTTTAGTTCATCTAGTAGTGTCTTGAAGTCATTGATCCAGATTGGTGCTTCAGTTAAGGGATTCGGCTTGTTTTCATTGATAGTTTTATTTATTCTTTGGGCGATATTGGCATGACTATTATTTTTGGTGTAGATCATCACCTCTTTCTGAGCTTCTGGAAAGGGGATGTTTTTGAGGGTATTCAATATTAATTATTTCTTTTTCTCATTTAGAAATTTTGCAGTATTTTGAGTGGACGTGATGGCTTTCAGAACTGTTTGGACATCAGACTTTGAGCACCAGTTTGAGCTCATTTAGACAGTCCTTGTCTATATGATTTGGGTCCCTTGTACCACATTTTCTACATATTAGTTTATTCCTGCAATTGTTCTTATGGTGTCCAAACTTCTGATGTCTGAAACATTGGATAGGGTTTAGAATATATTGTTTGACCTTTGTTACTTCATATCTGATCTTTATGGTTTCTGGTATTTGGGGAGTATTGGATGTTAGGATGTTTGTATTTATCCCCCCCCCCATTTTTCTTTATTATAATCCTTCTAGCATCAGTGACAGATTGTTTTTTTTTAACTCTGATTTTATTTCATCCATGGCACACCAGGAGAATTCGCTATTTCTTATTACTCCCTCTGAGAAATTTAAGGTTTTGTGGGGGGTAATTTTTGATATTGATATCTTGGAATTTTTTTATTCATAATAAAGTGTTCACATATTATTTTTTTATCAGTCTCCACGAGCAATGTTCCATCTCAGAGTTTTTTGATATTTTTAGAGAGGACTATTTTGACCAGGAATGGTAACATTCCAGTTAATGGTTCATTATTAGTTGCCGCCAGGACAATAAATCATGGAAAGTTATTATTGTATTCAGTCTCTGAATCTAAGTTCACACGGGGTCTCTTGAATTATCATTTTAATTGGGCAATGGAGAGTTTTAAGATTGAGTCATCACCTACACTCCTTACCCACCTTTCAGAGTTAGACATTTTCATGCACGTAAATTCCTATATAATCATCTAAAATTAACGTCACAGAGTAAGTTTGATTATACAGCAGACATTATTATTTTTTTGTTTATTGTTGTAAATTTATGGAATAATTATTAAAATAAAAATTGTTTTTTCAACTATTTATTGTTTGTTATTTATTTATTTAAAACTGTATAGGAGAAAACGCTTTCATAATAATATTGTTTACTTGTATTTTATTTATTTTGTAAAAATTCATTATTCATTGTAAATTTTTTTCTTCTTCATGTCCTTAATATATATTATTTATAGAAGCAATTTAAATAAATAATTAGATAGTTTTATTGCAGTTTTTATTTTACAATTTGCAGAAGATTTTAGGAAATTTGGCAAAAGTTACAAAAAAGAAAATTATGATTTACATTCTTCAAGCAGTCCAGCTTTCAACTAAAATAAATTTAGTGGATGAATTTAATTTCTAGAAATTTCATTAAATTAAGTAAGTGAGGGGTTAACAAACCTAAAAAATCTCTTTACTAAGATTTTCCAAATGTAATAATTTAAAAAATAAACTAATTAATTTGTGAATAAGTTCTGAAAGTTTCATTAAAATTCTTTTCATCATTGAAAGTATGGGTAACCGTATAAGACAAGAAAATAAGATTAATCATGATAGAAATTTAAAGTCAACATTCCTAAAAGTAAATTACAGAGAATATTTCCAACATTTTTAAGATTACTGAGAACTTAAAA
Source organism: Acanthosepion esculentum (assembly GCA_964036315.1). NCBI lineage: Eukaryota > Metazoa > Mollusca > Cephalopoda > Sepiida > Sepiidae > Acanthosepion > Acanthosepion esculentum. The sequence goes on along the minus strand of OZ038517.1, from coordinate 69,118,413 downwards.
ATTATATAAAAAATCATCATGTTTTGTTTGAATTATTATTTTTTATAAATGTCCGAGTTTTATTATAAATGAGACATTTATAATTAGAAATATTAATTGCTTTTACGTAGGTATGTTTGATACTTCACTAAAAAAAGAGCATACCCTGATGTAAAAAGGGTCCAAACTAGATAAACAATTTTTTATTGTCTAAATGGTTATATTATTATTGAGAGGAAAGACCAAAGTTTTTTTCGAGTTTTTTTATCCTTCCTAGCACATCTGAAATTTTAGTTAAAATCTTGTTTTTGAGAGAGCAAAATTGCCATAAGATCTATCATGTCAGGCATTTTTGACAAATTTGTAAACAAAAGTGAAATTCTTCATTTAAAAATCTTGCAAAAAAAGTATAATTTTACAAAATTTTTAAATGGAAAATTTAGTTTTTGTATATGAAACTGTCAATAATACATTCCATGATTGATTTTACGTTAATTTTGATGTCTCAAAATAAACAAGATTTTTAGCTAAAACTTCAGACGTGCTAGAAAGGATTAAAATTTTTAAAAAAATACTTTAGTCATTCCTCTTAATAATGACAGAAACATTTAGACAATACAAAATTTTTTAATCAAGTTTGGGGCTTTAGCAAATTTTTGGATATACCTATAATAATTTTATTAAGTATATCTCAATTATTAAATTAAAAATATAATAACAGGTTTTAGCATTCCACTTCAGTTTTAAAATCCTTCTCAACAAATCATTGGTTAAAAAATAATGCAATACGATTACTGTATATCTTATTAAAAAAATGAAAAATGAAAAATCTTTGTTTTATTGAGTTTTGTATGTTACAATTCAGAGCTGATTTTAAGGTAGACGGGTCCGAAATAAAAAAAAAAGTAAAAATGATTTGCTTTGGTCAAAGCCTTGTGCTTTTAACTAATTAATTGCTAAATCATAACACTTAGAATTTCATGATTTTTCATGAAATTACTTATGGGGGGGGGGGGGTGTAATAAATAAAATAAAAAAATTACCATGACTTAAAAAAAAACAAAAAACATATTTATAATAATTTCCATCATTTGTGAATAGTTTCTGAAAGTTTCATGAAAATCCGACAATTATTTTTATAAGATTTTCAAAATTAATGGCTCCCATTAAAAATGAAAATACAAAAAAAAAATACACGATCTCATGAAGGTACCTACAAAATATTTTAATTTTTAAACATTGCCTGGTAGTTAAAAAACAAGAACAAACCATTCTTACTTATAATTCGAAAATTTATGTCAATTCTGGTCCACCATACTAAACTAGTCAACACCTTCGGAAATCAAAGACTCAATGACGTGAGAATAGCAAGACTCCGTGATGAAGAAATGCTTGTCGAGAAAATTTTATGGTGTTAGTTAAATAATATTTGTTTAAAAAAAGATTAATTTAACTTTAAATTTGCTAATTTTACGAAAATAACGTTTCAGAAATATATAGATTATTTTAGGCGGATGTTTTAAAACATGAATTAAGTTTCATTTACATTTCTCTACAAAAAAAAAAAAAAAAATTAAAAATGGCCGTTTCGATTGGTTTTTCAGAAGAATTGACTAAAAATCATTAAAATTTTTATTTGAAATACATTTTTAGTGCTTTGTTTTCTGGAATTTGAAAATTTAATCATTTAGCTTTCAATTGAAGCTGGGAGAAAGCTTCAAAATTGATTTTTCATTTATGAAAAATACCTTTAAACCTTAGGTATACAGAATTTTTAGAGGTACTTTTTACTTAGGTACCTCTACGATATCGCTAAAAAAATGGCATAAGCATGATTAAAAAGACGCCAAACTTGACGAAAACAAAATTTTATCGTCTAAATGCTTATGTTATCTGGAAGAGGAAAGACCAAAGTTTTTTTTCATTATTTTTAAAAAATTTTTCCTTCTTTTTAGAATATTCTAAATTTTGATTAAAAAACTTTGTTTATCTTTGTATCACGGTCACCAGTGAAATAACATATACAATTTTTATCACTTTTTTTTTGTATGACACACTTTATTTTTGGAAATCTTGCAAAAATGAAAATAATTGTCGGATGTTAATGAAAATTTCAGAAAGTATTCACAGATGATTGAAATTATTATAAATATGTTTTTTTTAATTAAAGTCATGACAGAAATATTTTTTTTATATTTATTATCCCCCCACCATAACTAATTTTATGAAAACTCTAGAAATTCGCTCGTGTCGGGTTTAGTGATTACAATAGTTAAAAGCACAAGGCTTTGAAGAATGCAAATCACGTTTTGTTTTTTGTAATTAGTCCACACGTACCTGAAAAACAGCTTTGAACTGTAACATACAAAACTCAATAAAACAAATATATTATTTAATTTCAAATGCTTTTATTTGCTTTTAGCTGTTTTTATTAATATGGACAATATTTTCTGAAAGCAAAAATTTTTTCCGATGAATGATAAATTTTTTATACAGTTATTTCTTAATTATTTAACTATAATACATTTTTTACATTTAGTTGGTAAAATATTTTAAAATTACTTACAAGCCGCGTCGGGTTTCCTAAGTGTCCTTATGATATAGATCTTGTTTTAGTGCTTTATAAATTGTATCGTTTTGACTACTCCGAACAAAGCACATACTTAAAAAATGTAATTTTGTCTTCAAAAAAATCGTTAAAACAGTTGTTATTAAAATGTACGGGAGGTAACAAGTGTAAAAGGTCACGTGACTTGAGTTTAAATGGTGTTAAAAATTCTTAGCGAGACAAATGTTGTGCATTTTGAATTAGCGTTTTTTACTCATTACAAAAATTTGAACATCATCCTAAGCCATTTTCACCATCAACATTACTACATTTTTAAAAATACCATTTATTTCATTTATCATTTTACATATTTTATTGCAATTTCAATTTTTGAAGTTGTTTTACAGCTTTCACTTTTTTTCTTTCAGAGTGCCGTCTGTCAATTTTTCAATTACGATTCATTTTCATACTGTACCATTTGATTTATTTTTAATTTTTTTTTATATAGCTACTTTTTCAATATATTTCTTGAATTTGTGAAATTCTTTTTATAGATTTTTTAATTCATGTATATTTTTTTTGTTATGAAATAAGAAAGATAACATATCCAACCGAGCACTGAAATTTGGCGCACTCAGATATTTTTCGACAATTTTTTTCTTTTTTTTTTCGTTTTTTATATTTTTTGATTTAGTTTTAATAGTCTTCATTGAGATTTTAATTCATTTCATTTACATATTTTTCATATAAATAAGAAAAAGAAAAGAAAATTACCTAGCAATAGCTGATATTATTTAATTTTTGTCATCATCATTTATTTATCAAAATACTACTATAAATTTACATTTTTTTTTTTTTTTGCTCCTTATTAGTTTGTTTCATTTCTAGACATAAAGAACAACATATAACTATCTCGGTGATCATTGTGAATTCAAACAAACTATCCAGTATTGCCTCTGAGTCCTTGGTCCATTCTGTCTGCAGCTCATAAAAATTCATTGTCATCACCCTGCTCAAAATGTGTTAAAAAAACAAAAATACATCAAGCCATTTCTCAAACTTACATTATAAAAAGAAAAAGTTGGGTTTTTTTTACAAGGTGATGACAACTTGTTATTGTTGGCTGGCTGGCTGGCCCTTGACCCAGCAATGTCGAAGTCATTTTTTTTGGCTTAATTTCAACTGTTTTCCTCAATGCTGATTTCAAATAAAAAAACATGCAAAAAAAAAAACAAAAAAAACTCTGGTTTCTAATGTTCAGGTATAGTAATTTTAACTATTTGTTTTCATATTTTATGCCCAGAAAAAATTTTTTATAATCATTTTCATTTCACCAACCAATTTCACTCAGAAATGAAAGAGCATTCTTTGCTTTCAGGAAATACTTAGTTTGATGGGGTGCAGATCAAAAGTTTCCTTGATATTTTGTTCAGATGATGACATAAGTTATTTTTCAATATTTTTTTCAGGGCAAATAGGCTGCAGAGTGTAACAAAATAACTATTGATATGTTTGTGATGATTTTTACTTAGTATAGAAATGTTTTATCAAGCAGATATGTATTGACTTTAGGATACTACAGCTACGTGACGTCATTTATGTCCTTCCGTATGATCATTCGGATCTCACGTTAGCTGTCGATATGTGATGACAACACACATCACTCATTGCCTGTCAATAGCAAAAGATGTTAAGATCGCCTCCCTTTATTTTAAACCACATTTTTTTTCGAAGGAAGTAAGTAAAAGTTTCCTTAGAAATATATTAAATAATCTTTAAATTAGATAATTTTCGTTAAAAAATTTTGAACAACCTATAATTCATTTTTAAAAGAAATTTAAACTCGGATTTTAACTTAGTTTAAAAAAATTTTAAAATATGGCTGATATCGAATTTTTTTCAATAATTTCGCTGACAAAAAAAAAACAAGATTTTTAACTAAAATTTCGGACATGCTAAGAATGAGTAAAATTTTTTTAAAAATACTCAAAATACTTCGGTATTTCTTCTTAATAATGATATATATACTTAAGCAGATAAAAAATTTTTTCATCATATTTAAGGCCTTTCTTGTCAAGCTATACTGTTTTTTTTTACATTTCGTGGAGATACCTATTTTTACTTTAGTGTTTTTTCGGATTATTATATATTTTCAAAGATAAAATTTAATTGACCTTTCCTTTTAGTGTCAATGACAGACAGGAAATGAAAAAAATATTAAAAAATAATGAAACTTTCAGAACTTAAATCTTGTTTACATTGAATTATTATTGTTTAAAAATATCTTAGTTTCATTAATGGCATATGGACTTTATTTTTTCAATGACATGGAAATGTGTCAATGTTTTTTGAAAAAAAAAAAGCTTAGTTACGTAGGAAAATTAATTTTTCTTTTAAATTCACATTAGCTCCAGGTTTTTATCTTTCAAATGAAACCGAAATTTACGTTCGAAGAAAGCATTTAAATGATCTAAAATACCTTTTTTTCTGTGGGGCTTTTTCCGTGATAGTACGTCTTTTTAAAACTTACCTTTTCAGGACGAATCTCTAAAAACCTTTTCATAGAAAAAAAAAAAACAGGATTAAGTTGCTGTTGTTGGACTTGATATTTCTTTCTCAAGCTCGACATTATTTTGTAATCAATATAACTTCTTATTTTTTAAAGAAACTGCAATGAAAATAAATCACTTGTTTCAAAATAGAAGACACGTCATTTCTGAACAGAACAAAGGAATTTCAGTAACCGGTGTAAAAGAAGAAATTGTTACTTGATCAAAAATAGTCCGACAGTATGTCAAGAAAGCAATGATTTGTATCGTTTTCGTTTTTTTGATTTTTCATAAAATTTATTGTTGACGAAAAGTAAACAAGGAAATGAAAAACTTCGTATGAATCCAATATTTATCCAAGAGATTTGTTTCAAAGGAAATTATGAATTAATAAGAGAATTTGGTAAAAATTAAATGTGGTAAGTAAGAGTCAGTTCCTCCTTACCTCACAATATGAATTGACTGATATTCGTAAGTCGTCCTGGATAATTGTCTAGTGAACAACAACAAAAAAAAAAAAAGCCAATACTGTTGTTATTGTTTTGTTTTTTTTAAGTCTCAGTTTCGACGTCATTGTGACCAGTTTTTTTGTTTATTTTTCAGAAACCGAGAATTTTTAAAAATCCATCAATTACTTTTGAACCCAAATTCCTTTCAAGTTGATTTTACTATTACAGTGTAACCCGGATATAAGAGAAACCCGGATATAAGATAGATTTTCTCTGGTCCCATTTTAAATGTATATATAATAGACCAAACCCTGATACAAGAGAAACCCGGATATAAGATACTTCTTCTCCGGCCCCGACTACTCTCTTATCTCTGGGTTACACTGTATTTTTCTTTTATTCTTTTTGGTTGAATTGATTTTTCATTTTTTTCTTAATCGTTTTTTTTCTTTCAGTTTTATTTTTTCTCCTTGTCGACTTTAAGCCGCCATCTTTAGTTTTATCTTTCAAACAAAGCTTCACCAGTTCACTGTTTATTGTTTTACTTACTTCATTCTTAGTTAATTTATATTTTATTTTTGTTTTTAGTTAGAAACCAACAGCCTACAGGCCTTTAATTGGACTAAAATACGTTTGTTTGCTTTCGACTTTTAAAATTTTCCTTGTCAGCCGTCTTATTCTTCCGCTCGCCTCTTAGGCTTTTTCCTTCCTATTTTTCTCTTAGCTATTTTTTTTTTTCATTACTATTTCTTATTTTAACTTTTATTTTTATTTAAGCCCTTCGGAGCATTTCTTAGTATTTTTCACCTAACTTCATTTTTCTTTTACGAACATTTATTTTCAATTTAAGCCCATTGTTCTTTTTTATTCCTTGCCAAATCAGTTTTTGTAGGGTTGTCCGTCTCTTCGCTCAAAAAACGCATAGCATAAAGAAAAAAGGCCCCAAACTTAATAAAAACAAAATTTTATCGTGAAAAAGTTTGTTATTATTAAGAGGAAAGACCAAGGTATTTTTTAATTATTTTTAAAAAATTTTTATTCCTTTCCAGTATGTTTTAAATTTAGGTTGAAAATTTTTTTTTTTTTTTGTTTTTTTTTTAGGTCAACGATTAGGTAATAATTAGCATTTAGTTGGTTTTTCAGTTTTCAGTTGAAAAAAACACATTGATTTGGAAAATCTCGCAAAAATCAAGTACTTGTTGGATTTTAATGAAACCTTCAGAATTTATTCACAAATGAATGAAATTATTTTAGAAATGTTTGTCTTTTCGAAAGTCACGGTATAGATATTTTTTTTTATATGTTAACCCCACCGAACTGAATTTTATGAAAATTTTCTTTCGCAACCTTAATTTTTTTTTTTTTTAATTAAATGCACAAGATTCTTCAGAATGTAAATCATCGATTTATTTGGTAAAAAAAAATGCGCAAAATTCTCAACTTTTACCTCAATTGTAAAAATACAAAAGGAAAACCCAATAAAACTAAGACAATATTTAATTAAAAAAAGCTTTTAATGGCTTTTCTGAATAACATACTAAGGTAAGTTTTATCTGAAAGAAAAAAAAATTTTGATGAAAAATGAAGTTTTAAATAATTTTTTCTTTTTTTTTCAATTTTAAATACATGACAAAAGATTGTTATATATTTTAAAATTAAGTTTCTTTATGAGACCTTATGGAAATGATATATTATGTTCTCCACTTTTTAAAGATCAGAAATTTGAAAGCTTATTAAAATCGGACAAACGTTGATATTTTTAACATATTTTTTATTATTCCAAAATTGTATTTACAATCGTCTCCAACGAAACTATGGATGCACAGCTTTGAAATAATGTCACGTGAGTAGTTTCCCTTGATAGAAGCAAGTTGTTTTTACTTCAGAAATTGCTTTGCATTCGTTCAGTTAGCAACACAACAACGCTTGTCAAGTTTTCTGACTGAATATCGTTGCATTTTCAAAACTTTTCTTTTCAATTTTCAAATATAAACAATTTTTCCTTTTTCAGTGTGAGACAAACTGCAAATATTATTTCCTTTTATTTATTATTTTATATTCAATTTTAGGCACGAAACAGCAGAATGGCTTTGATTCTCAGAAAAATATTTTATCATAACTGATACAGCTGTTTAAAACGCTTGTTTTATTTTTGTCATATGAAAGACATGCGGTGAAAAAAAAGAATGTCATCACCCCAGGTCTTAAAAAAATAAAACACAATACATAAAAAAAAAAACAACTTATTGTTGATCTCAGTGTTGACCCCCTCTTTTTTTTTGTCACTCTTTGTTCTTATCTGAGAGTGGTGGGTTTTTACAAAAGGTTTATATTGGTAGCTGGCTGGCCTTTGACCCAAATATATCAAAGTCAGTTTGGCTTAATTTTTCCTTATCGCTGCTATTTTTTTTTGAGAAAAAATGACACATCTGGTTTCCGATGGTTAGGAATTGCAAATAAAACTTTCGCCTTTTACTAAAGATTTACGTGGCCGGGTGTCATTTTTTTTACCCCCTCCCCGGCCATATAATTGAAATTACCAATGAACTTTGTTGCATTTTCACCCCCTAGGAAAGTTGTTTCCTTTCAAACTCAATTTTAATGCCCGATATAGTTTGATTATGACTTAGGCTTTCTGATTTTCCAAAAATAAAAATGGTTAATTTCCCTCTCCCTCAAACTGCAAACGTAAGGTTAAAAAAAAAAATTGAAAGTGCATTTTATACACTAACCAGGTTCGCTTAAAACTAGAACGAAATATATCACTTCTGCCCTACCGTCCGATAAATTCCCCTGACGTAAGTTGTCGATATATTGACGTACATCAGTTATCACCTCCCAAAAACGCGCAAAAGCAAGCACCACGGTTGGAAATATCTCTCTTAAAAAATTTTCTGATAAAAAAGTAAGTAATGTTTCTTTCAAATTACATTAAGTATACTTTAAAATTTCTAATTTTCCTAAAATAACAAAAGAAAAAGGTGTAACTGAATTTTACAGGATTTTTAAACTAACTAACTTTGATTTTGTTTACAAAGTCAGACAAAAAGGCCGATAAGGCCGAATTTACAAAATTTTTTCAATCAAGAAAAAACAAAATTTTTAAATAAAATTTTTAAAATTATAGGCAGGATTAAAAAATCTGAAAAAATATTCAGAAAATACTTTGGTCTTTCATCTTAATAGTAACATAAACATTTAGATGTTAAAATTTTTTTTATCAAGTTGGGAGCTTTTTTTCTTCATGCTATGCTTATTTTTTTGCGAAGTGTTGGACATTACTAATTTAGAGTTTGTATTTTTATATTATTTCTTTATTTTCTATAAATTTTTTTCTTCACATTTTATTTTAATCTATATTTCCATCTACCTTTTTCTTTCCCCCACCTCCCCTTATTTCTAAATAATTTATCACAAAAATATTCTGCATGCCTTACTCGTTTAAAGATCATTATGGCCGACTAAAGTCAGTCAATCCTAAAAGATTTGTTCGGATTACCCTTCAAAAATGTTCTGCTTGATAAAAATGACACTGTGGAGTACCCGGAATTAAAAAGTTCTCCAAAGTGTCAGTGAAAAAACTGATTCTGTGGAGTACATTAATGGCCACAGTATGCTCCCCCAAAATACGGAGGACAATAATGGTCAAAATATCCCACCATGTACGAAGGCCAATAATGGCTAAAATATGCCCCCCAAAAGTATAGAGGCAAATTATAGCCAAAAGATAGCCAATAAAAGTATGAAGGCCATGAATGTATCCAATGAAAAGATGGAAGACTAGTTGAACAAAATTGAAAATGCCGAATACTACAGAATTTTGGAGGGAGCCAAGAGTTACACTCACCTTGTAGTAGAAGATGGACTCTTGGAAGATCCCCAAAACTTAAGAAAATTGAAAAAGAATGTGTCAGTCTTCGTGGTGGACAAGCATACGCGCAAAATTTGTCACTCCACAAAAGACACAGTAGTAAAATCACTGGAGAACAGTAAAGAGTGCAGGCTTTTTCATGTGGGACATATTGCTACACCAGAAGATTCTGTGAAAGTCACGAGTAGGGAGCTGAACATGAAAAATCAAATATTTCAGATTAAGTATGAAGGCAGGCGTAGGATCAGTGTAGCAATATTCATGGTCGCTCCTCAGGTTATTGGGGAAGTATCTTGCTGTGTTTATTTTTCACAGTATGGCAAGATACTGGGTGCCTCTTGTGATAGCCTGACCTGGGGATGGAGTTTTGAAATCATGTTAGACTGAAAAACCTTCCTCTCCTTCCCCAACTGTCTGGAAATAGGGGGGCTGAAGTTGCTGGTCATTATGACTAGCCTCAGACCCACTTGCTAAAAGTGTGGAGAGGCTGGTCACCTCTCTTCCTACCCAGAGGTCTTAGGCAGTGGTTGACCAAGATTCTCCTTTGATCGCGTCTTTAAATTCCACTGCGCCTGTGATGGGCATGCCAACTTCTAGGACCGGTGCTGTTAGACCCCTGGTTGGGCCAAGCTCTCAGCCCTCATTCCCCAAAAACCTTTATTAGCTGCTAGTGCAGTTATGGTGAAGAGATAGGGGGAAAGGCTGATAGCCGGCATGGTCAGAGGGAAGCACCAGACAGTGGAACCTACATCCTCTAAAGGCACAGACAGCCCTCCCTTTACCAGTGTTAAGGGCCACAAAAACTACATCTTTGAAGAATTTACAAAACAATATGATCCCAGATATGAAAAGACTGAAAATTAAATCTTCTCAAAGCTAAACTAGAAGCTGACTCAAAACATTCACCAGCAAAAAAAAAACAAAACAACACTCCTCGACCTCTATGCCATCCTACCTGTATCACGGAAGCATTCTTCCTCTCACTCATCTCCTACCAAGAAAATCACCCCCTCAGTAGAAATCCCAGACCATTCAGATAAAGGTCCTCTTACAGCCTTTGTCATACGCCCAGTCCTTTCCCAGGAAACATCCAGAAATGTCCTCACCTTCCAAAAGACAGAAGCCCTTCAGTAGAGGCTAAAGAGAAAAGATAAAAGCATAACAAATTTCAACACAATTAAGGGGAAGATGTCGGCCACATTTCTCCGGCCCAGGCTGAAAGAGTCCGAAATTATGGAAATCGCATCAAAGAACTGAAACACCTCTTGTCCGTCAAACACTACGGGGACAAAGATGTGGAAGTCCCACAAAACTTCTCACATGTCCAAAGAGTGCTGACAGTCATCCGAACTGGGTCGGGAGTGCAGAAGACGTGGGGTATGGTCGAGGAGGCCATTAATTCATTAAAAATGTTACCCCCAATTTCCATCGTCGAAAATGAACAAATAAAAAAAACAGTTTTGCTCAGGGAGGGTCCCAATTTTAGTTCACCCCTCCCTCTATAGGGCTTTAAATTGACATCCCTAGGACATTGGCGGTCTCTCCCATGACGGTACTATCAAGACTGACATGGATCAATAAAATATTTGATAATTTCTGAAAATATGTTAATTTGTAAAAATTACTAGGTAGTTAAAAACAAAAAAAAAATGCGTTCACTTAGATTTCGTAAATATATGTCAATTCTGGTCATCCATACTAGCTGTCAACACTTCGATGCTCATCGATAACGTCAAATTGACACAATAAAAACAGGACCACTAGTTTAGAAATGCTTGTATACTACTTTTTATGGTATATTTGTTTAAAATCAAATTTATTTAACTTTAAATTTGCTAATTTTACTCAGTTAACGTGTAGAGTATTGGATACTATTGCCATGACTGACTTGGTCGAGAGCTTTCCTAAAGGTCATATGTCAATAACAATAGTCTTTTACTGTCACCCCCCAGAGCTCACCATTTTCTAACGTCATCTCAAAGCACAGGAAAAATTGCAAAAAATACAAAGGATCAAATGGACTACAATCTAGAAATTGGTTTTGTTTATGCTTCAAAATAAATTATCTTTAACATAAAAATTTTAAGAATATAATTTTCTTATTTGATATGAAACAGTTTCGGACACTATTACAATTGTAAAAAATTTTATTTTTGTTGCAACAAAGGCAGTGATAAGGAAGAAGAAACATAACCTTGTTTTTATTTAACAAATACACCTAAAATTGGATATCAAAAATAAGTAAAAGTTTTTAATTTTAGTTTTAAAATGTTTATTTATCTGCTGGTACCGACTTCAATCCAAAGTTTTTCACACCTATGTCATTAGTTCTTTCATTTTGATTTTTCATGCAAACTGGTAGTGAAAAGAAAGTTCAAAAGATATAAAGGGTGGGTGCGGAGACAGAATGCCAGTCACAACCCTTGCCCAGGGCGCTACTAGACCTACGCACACCACTGTCCATATGAAAATAATAAAACTTTATATGAATGAAGAAGGAAAACTAGGTACCTTCATGAAAATCGATAACATGAAAATTAATGAAAAAAATTTCTTTCATTATTGAGAAGAAACACTAAAGTATTTTTTGAATTTTTTAATCATTCTTAGCATGTCCTAAATTTTAGTTAAAAATCTTGTTTACGAAATATCAAACAAAAACCCTCGATATCAGCCATTTTTTTTATTTTGAAAAATAAGTTAAATTCCTCTTTTAAAAATTGTTTAAAAATTTATTGTACGTTTTTCAAAATTTATTCAAAGAAATTTAGAAAATTTAAAGTTTATTTAAAATATTTTGAAAGAAACTTTTACTTACTTTCTTCGTAGAAAAATGTTGTTTAAAATAAAAGGAAGCTGATCTTAACATCACCGGCGATTTACAAGTGCTGAATGATGATGTTTATAAATTATTGACAGCTGATGTGAGATTCAAGTTCGCGTACGGAAGGATAGAATGGACATTTTTTTTTTAAGTGGACTTGCTTAAGTAGTACCTTGTAATAATTAAAGTAAAAAAACTTTCAGCATTCCAATTTTTTTTTTTTGTGTTTTTAGTACTGTAGCTTTCACCATAAGTTTGTTGATACTATCTGGAGAAATTATAAATACTATAAAAAAAAAAGATACAATTCAGATCTATCATAAAAAATTTATATCCCCAGTAAAAATAATCAAACGTAGTAAAAGTCACAGCCTATTTTCTCTGAAAAAAAATGGATTTTCATATTTTTATTGGGGTAAAAGTAGGTAAAATAAAAAAAAATGATTTATCATCTGAACAAAATATCAAGGAAAGTTTATCTGAACCCCATGAAACTAGGTATTTTCTGAAAGCAAACAATATGATCTTTCATTTAAAAGTAAAATTGGCCAGTTTAAATGACTGAAGAAATTTTTTCAGGTGGCAAAATGTAAAAAAAAAAAAATGAATATTTTGCATTTTTTGTAGTTCTAAACAAAAATTTTCCCATTTCACACATAAGATTGAGAACTTTGCATTCTATGATGACGAATGGGAATATTCACCTAATATTTTGTTGGATTTTCCTATATGACAAAAACAAGCATTTTAATCAGCTGTGGCTGAGTGAGATAAAATTTGACAAGACATGTACATTAAATTATACTATAATTTTAATCACACTTATCAAATTTCATGAGCTTTTTATGCTCACTTTATTAAATTTTAAAAATATCTCATAGAAAAATGTCATAACTGACATAATACAAAAATAATACTGTATAAATTTCATCAAATAGGTAGCTAATAAATGTAGGTATCCTCATTTAAAATGTTATACATTTTGTTAATTTTTATCACATTTTTACATTTAGTTATGACAGTATTAAAAATGATTTTTATGCAATTATTTACACTTTTGATTTATTCAGCCAAGTAACAGATCAAAATTGAAGAAATATGCAATTCATGCTATCAGACAGTCATGAAAATTTGGTGGCCCTGAAAAGGCCTGTTTTGGTGGCCATTATTTTTTTCTGCTATTTATTCCATAGCTGGGACCCTAACAGGTGCTACCACTTTGGGTTAAAGTGGACCTGGGAACAACAATTAAGATGTGGTTCCATACTCCTCAAAATCTCAATCAGTAGCCCAGCTGCTTGATGTGGTTGTCTTATCCGGGTAGGTGGCTGTATATTACAGCCAAATCGTGCATAATATAGTCTGTTGCCATATGACATTTATGCAACTCATAGTCTTCATTTTCCTTTTCATAGAAAACATTGTGGGTCACAAAAGCCATTGACCCAACCCACAAATAACTGACCAACAGAATCCACATTGCAAATATGTGTAATTCTTTGACCAGTTAGTTTGCCATGCAGTATGTCAAATTTTTTGAACACACTCAAGTTCCAAAGATGGAAATTCTGCCTGGATAGCAGAAATTGAGTGGCCTATTTTGTTTAATCTTTTCTGGGTTTGGTTGCCTTCTTTTTTTTTTCCTTTATCTGTTTCCTCATTTCTGCTCCTACAATATCTTGGTTAGACTTTCACTCGACACACATTTGGGTACTATATCTTATTGCCAAATTTAAATATTTGTTTAGATCAGCATCACTTAGCTCATTCAAAAATCTCCAGACATTGTTCCTTTTAGATTTAATTAAATTGCTAATGCTGGAAACATAAGCATTTGGTGAAGTCCTTTTTATTTTCACAATACTCACCAATTACACTTTCTATTTCCATTGTATGCTGTAGCACAGAAGTTAATACAGTTTCCGTTGATTGATCAACAGAAGAGAAAGACTTCCTATACTGTCTTTCTAAAACTTCAACTCTTCCTTTGATGTAGGCAGAAAACATTTCACAAAACAAAGAAAGATTATGTGGGGTAACCATGAATTTATTTTTTTATTTTTGAGGTAACATGTTACCAAAAAAGTATTTTTCTATTTGGGAAAAATCTGTAAATTCTCTGAAATTTTTAAAATTTTTGATAACACCCTTCACTATAGGCATGGTGTGAACTGGGTTTTGTGTTGCACTTAGGTCCGTGTAAAATGTTTTCATCCACGGTCCTGAAAACAATTTCCCCACCATCCCAAGCACTTGCAATTCGATAACAGCTGCTTCATTATTAATATAAACTTTCAATTTTTTAACCACTTTATTAGTTGGTTTTAAGCTATTCACAAATTTTTTTAAGTTAGAAAATATCAAAGAAATATACACCACCAAGCTTGAAAATAACATGTAGCCTGTGCCCCAGAAATCTGGGAATTGCAGAGAGTGGCAAACCTTGTTCCTCAATGAAATCTCTCATTATTAAAACATGGCGGTATTTATCACTGTAGCGTAATGAGTTCATGGCCGTAATAAGATGGCCATGTTACACACTCACCAGGAACTCCATTTTGTTCACCTGCATGCAGTTCCTTAATTCAAGAAGAAACTGCTTCCAGCGGATGAACATTACAGTTCAACTCTATTAGAGTTTTTTCCCAGTCTTTTTCTAGTAAAAAAACAGTCAAGTGGTTGACTGGTGCCCAGTCAGTCAAACAGCACTTAATGTTTGCAACTATTTTTTTGTAAACTTCATCCGCACTTAAACCAGATGCTTTTGAATGCAATTCGGCAATCTTTTTCATACTTCTCAAAATATGTTGCCAATAGTCCTCTGCAGTTCCACCAGCCAGATGTTCAATTGACTCAAGATGGAATGATGATGGTGTTGTTATCACACAATTCACATGAATTCCATCTTGTGTCGTTGCATCAAAAATTAAAGAACAGTTATCTGATGCCAGAATGGCATCACCTGTTCTTAAATAAAAAAAAACCAGTTCACCTAACATTCAGCCAACTGTTGCAACCTACATACAGGAACCGAAGTTTCCTATCACATCTGAAGTAGATAAATATCATTTACAGATTATAAAATAAAGCTGGTTACAATCAGAAAGTTGCCTCTAGCTAAAAATCTAATATGTTTTTTTAGGTGTCCAAAAATAGCTTAATTCAAATATATGGAAGACCGGAAGCATCATGAAAACAAGTCTGTCACGCGGTTTGCATGGGTATAAATGTTGTTCTCCGCTGTCAGTCAGACTTTTCATTCCAATACAGTGTTCATACGAGACACGTGTGGAGAAATTTGATTTTTTTGGTTTTACTTAAAACAAAAAACTTTATAGCCTAAAGTGACGATCCAGTGAGTAGCAGCAGCATTTTTACTTTTTAAAAAAGTAAGTACCATTTCATTTTTATAACTATTTCGTTGCAATTTATTTCAGTTTACTTTATACAGTGTAACCCAGATATGAGACAGTTGTTGCGACCGGAGAAGAAGTCTCTTATATCCGGATTTGGTCTATTATATATACATTAACACAGGCTCTAATTTGGGACCATAGAAAATCTATCTTATATCCGGGTTACACTGTATTTGTTTTCAGTGAGTCTTATTTCAATTCATTTTTTTCCATTAAAAAACAGATAGCAATACCTGGCTTTTCACCGTAAATTTTTACAAAGTACCATTTGGTTTATTTTTTTTATACCTATTTCAAAATACTTTTTCAATTTGTGAATTTGTTTTTACTGAGTTTGTTTCATTTATTTTTTTTATTTCTTTAATTAAGAAAAAATCTAAAAAACATTCCCCACCAGTCTTTTGAACTTTTTTCAGTCCTCCATTTTTTAAATTCTTCATTTTTAGGTCTCAAATTTTTTTTTTTAATTTATGTTTTTATATTTACATAAACATATTTTAATTATAACTTATTTTCTAAATGTATTTTCTTGTTTCACTGAATATTTACAGAGCTTTGCGAGTCGTACCTCGCTCCTTATCAGGTCTGTCTCAATTGAGAATACATAATATGGAAATGAAAAAATTCCCATGTTTTTTCATTCAATTTTGTCGAGTATTAATTTCTCCATTAAATCTATTTTAGTTGTCAATTAATTTTCTTTTCTTTGTCTTTTCCAGATGAGTGTGATCAACCAATGTCTTAGAAAATATGGTGCTGTACAATTGGGACAGCCAGTTCTGTGCGGCCACATATTTTTTAAAATGGCAGGAAAAATAACATTTAGGAATATTATGACATGGGCATCTTTGGAAAATGCTAAAAATGGTTTTCCTAAGGTTTCATATGCCCACATTTTGAACCTTAGGAGAATTTACAAAAACAGGCACACAGGGAAAAAAATTTTCAAATTTGAGAAGATGTGTGATGAAGTTGCCCATTCAGAGACCCAGGCCAGCCCGAAAAAGATGCCAACGACCCCAAAGCAGGTCTGAATTTTAATTGAAAAAAATAAAAAATGTGAGTCTTCAGACAGAAGAAAACCATCACTTTGTTAAAAGAACAAGTGAAAAGATTGACCCTAAGGCTGAAAAGGAAAGTGAATAAAAAAGCAAAAATCCACACACTTGGCATCTAGGAAAATGCATTATGCCTGTTTGCTGAGTGGTGTGACTGCTAAGAATGTGCCCAAACTATTGCAAAAATTTATTACGGTCATGCAAGAACCAAAATTTTGCATAAGCTCAGATACCACAGTTTACCACATGATGACTGACCTGGGACTTTTTTCTGACTTAAAAACCGTTGAATACATTTTAAGATCAGAAAGTTGCGGCCTGATATTTGATTCCACAACACAAGATGGGATACATGTCAACTGTGTGATGTTCACAACACCATCATCCTCTCATCTTGTGTCGATAGAACATCTTCCTGGTGCGACTGCAGAAGATTATAGAAGCCACATCAACACTGCCATTAAGAATGTTGACAGCTGCCGCAAATCAATTATCTCAAAAATAAGATGTTGTTTGACAGACCGGGCTCCAGTCAACCACTTGACTGTTTTTTTACTGGAGAAAGAGTGGGGCACACACCTAATTGAACTAAATTGCAATGTACACCCATTAGAAGCAGTTTCCAGCAGAGTGAAGGAGCTTCAAGCTTGTGAAGAGGTGCAAACGAAGTGTTCTGGTGAGTGTATTGCATGGAAAATCGTCGTGGCAATGAATTCACTCAGATTCAGTGACAAATACAAACATGTGCGGGTCTTCCTCAGGAAAGGGGTCTGGATACCAAGATTCCTGGGGAACCGGTTGCATGTGATTTTTCAATTAGGTGTGGTGCATTTCTCCATTTTTTAAAAACTTAAAAGGTTTTTGCTCGGCCTGTTCAAAAAAAAAAAAATTGTTGAGAAATTGAAAGGACTAATAATGGTGGAAGCAGCAGAAGTTGAATTCCAAGTGCTGGGAATCATGGCGAAGATGTTGTCCGGACCTTGGCTCCGTAAGTTTTATACGGATTTAACATCTGCTGAAAATCCGATCAAAACTATGCAGACAGTTAAAGAGATAATTGCTGAATTAAAAAAAAATGGAGGACTTGAAAAAGATCTTACTGGCTGAGCGGGACTACTTTGGGAATGTTTTGCCACAGGCTGACAAGGAAAGACTGATGGTTGCCCCCAAAAATCCTGAACTTTTCCAAAAGATGATGACTGCCTGTGTGAAAGGTACTGTCGAAGTTTTGGAGCAGCAGTACAAGAAATCATTTGAGATGGAGGAGACCTCAACAGAATCAGTGCTATTATCTGTTAGACAACATACCATGGAGGTAGGGGTGTACTGCAAGAGGAAGAAGGTGTGTCCAAATGCTTATGTCTCCAGCATAAGCAACATCAAAGGTAAAAGAAATAAGGTATGGAGCTACATCAATGGCCTGGACGACAGTACGCTTCAACACTCCTTGGATGTTGCCATGCAGTATAGCACAGAAGCACACAAGATCACATGTACGAAAAAGGAAAAATTGGAGGCGGAGATCATTAAAAGGAGTGAAGAAAAGCAGAGACAGCATCAAAAAGTGGAAAGGTGTCAGTTACAGAAAAGATTGAAGGATATTCAGCAGACCAATTCTACCAACAAGGCAGAATTCCCGGACTTTTTCCAAGATTTTGTAGATGACATTTACAAAATCTTAAGTGGTGATATAGTTGGGCATACTATAAAACACATTTGGACAGTTGATTCTGTTAAGATATTTGTAGGATGGGTCATGGAATTCTCTGACCCAGATTACGTTTTCTATGAAGAAGAAAATAAAGACTATCAACTGGACAAATATGAGATGGTAACCGACTATATCATGCACGACCTTCTCTTCAATGGCTAACCCCCATCCTCTTACATCTGGCAGCAAGGACTCTGATCATTAGGTTGGAGTTTGTGAGAAATGTGGAACCACCTCAGAATTGCTGTTGTTCCCAGGTCCACTCTAACAGGTGCTACTGCTCCGGGCCAGTGTCCCAGCTATGGGCAAAATAGCAAAAAGAAAAAAAGGCCCTTTTAGGGCCACAAATATTTCACGAAAGTCTGATACCAATTGCATTTCTAGACCTCTCTTCTTACTTGGCTATGAATAAATAAAATAAAGTGTATATCATTACGTAATTAAGAGAAAAAAAAATGTCTTTTCCATAGTTGTATTACTTAAGATTAAAGAAATTTGAAAAAAGTTAAAAAAAAAAAATTTGAGTAATATTTCAAATGATAAAGGTGCGTAATACTTTTAGGTACCCATCTTATGAAATTTTTATATGTTCTTATTTTTATATTATCTCAGTTATATTTTTCCATATGAAATAAAATTAAGGGAAATACAAATAATACCATAATATAATAAATGTATATATTTATATTTTATACTTAAGAAAGGTACCTAATTAATTTGTATGCACCTTTCTTATGAATTTTTTTCTGTCAACAGTCTTAGTTTAAAAATTTTCATAAAGCATCGTACACGTAAAGATGGGACAGCTAAGAAACAATTAAAAATTAGAACGCTGAAATTTTTCCTTAATAACTGGTTACATAAGTTGGTTCAATAAAAAGCTAAATTATATCACTTTTGCCCATCCGTACGATGAATTAAGGTTTCGTAAGCTGTCAATACTTGATGACAGCATCTATAGACACCTAGTCATGTGTCACTGCTGTTAAGACCCGCTGTCTCTATTTTTTAAAGAACACTTTTCAGCTCATAAAGTAATGTTTTCTTTCAAAATATATTAAATAAACATTTAAATTTTGTTAAAATAAACTTTTTAAAAAAGTGTAACTGTTTTTTGGCAGAATTTTAAACGGAAAAATTAACTTTTGTTTATAAAATTGAAAAAAATGACTGCCGATCAATTTTTCAGAAAAAAAAAAAAAATGATTTTAAACAATTTTGGACGTGCTCGAAATGATTAAAAAATGTAAAAAAAATAATCAAAAAATACTTTGATCTTTCCTCATGATTATAACAAAGAGACAAATAAAAATTATTTTTATTAAGTTTAATGCCATTTTTATCATGCTATGTTCATTTTCCGGTAATCTCATGAAGGTACCTAAAATTTAAAGTTCAATGGGAACGTTATGTGAATGGAATGAACAGTTTGTGCGAAAAATAAATGATTGACACATGACAGAAATGACAATTTTTTAGTGATTGTTTAGAACGAAATGGGTATGTGTGAAAGAAAATAGTTTGAACGAAGTTGCGTACCTTTGAATGATGAGTAATTAATTATTATTTTGTAGTTGATATAATAAGCAACTTTATAAATATTTCTCGATAGGTTTGCTGTATACCAAGCTACTGATATTGCCGAGTTCGTAATGTTAAGAAAACTCTAGAGATGCAGAATTCTGGATGGCGGGAATTCGCTGAGTAGCTGGCAAAGTGGGATCGCTGTGTCGAGCGACGACGAGTTCTGTTCCAGTCGAAATCTGTGTGACTAACTAACTGGTGATTAGGGCCGGGTTCGTTGCTTATTCCATGCTCGTTTTGGCGGGAACATGCAACAAGCACTGTAACTGGTTGATTTACAGTCGAAGGAATTAATTAGCTAACATCTGTAATGTGAGAGCAGTACATTATAAATTGGGGTGTAGTCAGTATATGGACGACCCCAATAGGCTGACAATCTATTTCTCGTGACCTTTCTCTTGTTGTCGTCGTGTCCCATTTCTGTATAAAACCCTTTTTTTTCTATGTTACCTTAAACATTATTATTATAAGTTTAAATGAATCCTTTTAATTTGCCTTTTGATAGAATCCAAAACCTATTTTGGATTAGGTTGAATTTGACAGAAATTAATTTCAAATTTTTATTAAGTTTGAGGCCTTTTTTCATCATACTATGCTGATTTTTCACTGAATTCCTTTCTTTTCAGTGATATTGTAATTAAGTGGGAACTATATTTACGAATCAAAAATTGAAAAGTTTAATATAAGTCGTTTTCCACAAAGATTATTAAAATAATTTTTTTTTTTTAGTTTAAACATTTCCATTTTTCTATGTATGGAAGTCTATACATGACATTATTATTAAAAGGTCATATGTTGTAAGAGTTGTCTTAACTGAGAAACTCGTTTGTATGCAATTATTCATTCATTTCGTGTTTACATCCCAACAGGCTATGCACATCATCCCTTCAATGTTTTAAAACTTTAAAAAAAGTTACTTTTTTAAAATTTCCATTTCACTAAATATGTTTAATTTATGTATTTAGTGTGAGTCATATTTCAATTGAATAATTTAAAAAAAAGAAAAAACAACCTAGAAGAAATGTATTTTTTTATAGCAGATTTTTACTTTTTTTAGTTTGTTCTTTTATATTTTAAGTTTTATTATTTTTTCTTCAAACATAAGGCTATAACACTATAGTAGTAAAAGTCAATAAAATATTAGATAACTGCTGAAAATATGTTAATTTGTAAAAATTACTAGGTAGTTAAAAACCACCAAAAAAAAATGTGTTCACTTAGATTTTGAAAATTTATGTCTATTCTGGTCATCCATACTTGGCTGTCAATACCTTTTAGCACATTAATAATGTTCGGAAACTAATTAAGATCTTTCTCAAAGAATTTCAATTTCATAACAGACAAATCTCTCTCGGAGTCTCCTACCCAAAGGAATAACTACACTCAACCCTTGCTGCAAAAGACTTGTACCAGTCCTAGCAATTTCACTCAGATCTCTCATTTCACTCATGGGAACAAACAGAGAAACTTCTCTCTACAAAACATCTGTGCAAGAACTCCCACATTTTTCACAAAGAACACTGCTATCTTCAGCACTCTCTTTTAATCACAAATAAAAGCTGTTGAACAGTTACTTCAAGCCTTGGGTTTTGTTTATTCCACTCTCACTGCCAAGCACACACACACAAATAATGAGGAAAATTCCTACAATATATTGTTTTGGTCTCAACTTATAAGTATTTTAAAAGTAATATACATATATAAGCTTTAATCAATTAAAAACCTCCAATCTTCCAATCAGAAGCCTTGCTGCCAGATGTAATTTATTGTCATACCCAGGCTCCAAATTACAGCAGCACTTTGATGATGCATGCCCTATGAATTGCAATTTTGGTGTTCGTATTAAGTTTTCTTTTCTCACAGACTCTTGAGGTCAGCCTGGCAAACGTGTTGGCAGTTTGTCTGTTGACCACAGTGTCTAAGGAAAAGGTGTCTGGATATGCTGGAGTTGAAGTATGTGAAATCATGAACCACTTCCAGGTCGTAATTGTTGATTTTCATGGCTGTAGGCTGCTCAGTGTCATGGACCATCATATTAGTTTTCTTCAGACTGATGGTCTGACTGAACTCTTGGCAGGCTTTTGAAAAAATTGTCCATTAGTTGCTGCAGTTGGTCATCAGAGGGAGTGGTCAGCGCTGTATCATCTGCAAACAGCATGTCTTTAATGAGTGCCTCACGGATTTGATTCTTTCTGTTCTTGTGAGCAAGTAGACACCCTCGGATTCAGTTAAAGCCCTGAGTACATATGTCTTGGATGTGAAGAAGATACCAAGTAAGGTAGGTGCAAGCATACACAACCCTACTTTACATCAACTAATAGTGCAACACCCTTCATATTAGTATGAAATGAGTGGACAATCTTGAAATGTCTTGGAGGACAACCGATTCTTTCAAGTCTCTTGAACAAGCCGTTTCCGCTCACAAGATCCAATGCTTTTGTGAGGTCGATAAAGACAATGCTCAGTTGTTGTCTCTCAGCATTTCTCCTGTGGTTGTTGAAGGGAGATATTATGTCAATCATGGAATGCTCTAACCTAAAACCACACTGCAAGTACATAAGCTTTAAAATAAGTAAATAAGAGAACAATCTACTCCCATAGATTAAATGAAGGCTTCATTTCAGTAGGTTACCTATGTTGGCATACACCTGATGAAGGCCAGAGAAAAATATTTCAAAATTAGAAGGTTTTATTAAATTATATTTTTTTAATAAATCAGATGTGTTGAATTTAGCTTTTTTTTATAAAAAGCAAATCAGATCAAATGAATTTTCCTTAAAAAAATTATCTAATCTCTCATGAATACCCTTGGATGTATGGAACTAGTTAATCAGTGATACCTCCAAACAAAGTATTTTTATTCCAAAATTATTACTCTTGATTTCACAGATTAAAGAGATGAAACTTTCTATCATTCTTTAAAATAGGTTCAGCAGCAGTCAGAATGAGAAGTAGGGCTGAATGCTGTCCAGCATGAAGTTTTAAGGCTCCAAGTTTGGTTTCAAGTAGATTAAATAAACAGTTCAAAATTATTACTCAACCTGATTTCACAGATTAAAGAGATGAGGCAGTGATGCTAAATGGTTTTTAATGTATAGTTCCCAGGCCCTACATGAAGTTTTCATCTGAAAACGTAGACATTTGTATTTTTTGAACAACTAATTGAGAAAAGTTTGCTTTTTTTATGAAGATGAAGAGGATTGCAACACTTCCACAGTTGACTTCTCAGGCTCACTCAAAGAGGAGACATATATATATACAGGTTGTGTTGAGTTACTCCCAGAGGACTGAGCAGGCTCTTGAAGAGGTAGAAATAGTGCAAAATGCAGCCGCTATAGTCTGCTGACCAGCAATGTGTTTTATCTTTTCCTTCAGTAGCATTATTATAACTTTTTCTCTTGTTGTTCACTCAGAAAAAAATGGGATCTCGTCTGAAGCATGACCTATGTTCTGATGCAATCTAATCATCACAGAATCGCTGCAGTAATTCTAAATTTCACCATGGCTAAATGCAGTGTTTGGAATGAAAGAAAGTCAATTTGTTCTAATGTCTGTATTACAAAAGAATTTAACTTGGGGAAAAGGAAAGGTGGGAAGAGTCTCTCTCTCATTCTGGTTAGAAATAATTTGGCAGAATTTGACAAGTTGTAGTAAAGATCAAAGAGGAAGAAGTAATAGCAGAGATGGAGAATACATTTTTATTGTCCAGGAGATAGTCAAACATCAAAAATACACTTATTTTGAAAAGTAACCTTTTTAAGACAAAATTTATGTTTTTACTGACACTATCTTGACTGAAAATGCAGATCCACACACTTCACAAGAATATGGTTTCTCTCCAGTGTATTTATGTTTTATATATATCCATACATTTCTTCAAGAGTTGTGGTTTTACTGTCATTTAGATTGTTTAAAACAAGATTTGGTAAACTTCAATGAGTTCAGGTGTTTCAAATAACTAAAAATAAAAAAAGTGTCTCATCAGGCAACACTGGACAGACAGATGTAGGCACACGTTGTCTTGAATTATTCTTGTTCTCTCAGGAAAAAATCAAGATCTTGTATGAAGCGTGACCAATGTTCCCACACAATTTGATCACAGAACTGCTAGATTAATTTCTAAGAAATTTCAGTTTAGCTAAATACCTCATTTGGAATGAAAGTAAGTCAATTCGTTCTAATGTCTGTAAAACAAAAAGGATTTAACTTAGGGAAAACAAAAGGTAAGGAGACTCCCTTTCTCTCTCTCTCAAAACAATTCTCCAGAAATTGACAAGTTGCGGTAATGATCAAAGAAGAAAACCATACAGGAAAGATGGAGAATAAATTTTTATTGCTCAGAAGGTCGTCAAAGATAAAAAAATTCACCTTTTTTTTAATTTATGTTTATACTGATTCTCGAATGAAAATGCAGATCCACAAACGTCCCAAGCATATGCTTCATTTCCAGAGTGCATATATTTTTAGATATAGCTATGTGTTTCTGCAAGAGTTTTGGCTTTTACTGTCCATTAAATTGTTTAAAACATGGTTTGGCAAACTTCAATGAGCCCAGATGCTTCAAATAAATATATATATAAAAACAAAATGAACCAAGAAAGTGATTTGCAAGGTCACATTGATGTCTGTTTCATGCCATCCATACATCCCACTACACAAACAAAGAAGGAAAGAAAGTGGAAGAAAGAAATAAAAAAATTAGTAAAGAGTATTTGAAAAAATAACAACAAATGATTTTTTGCAGTGTTTATGAAAACATTAATAGGAAAAATACAAAATGTTTAAAATATAAAATATCTATGTACTAATTACCATCAATATGTTGTCCACCTGACAAAAGATCTAGATTTGGTTATAGAGGGAATATTTAAGTTACATTTGAAATTAAATTGATGGCATTCACTTAGTATCAACCAACAACAAATTGCTTTAACTATGTCATAATTGTTGGTTTTCTGCAATGTGCCACTTTTCATGAGAAAATTTAATTATGTCTGTGGGATGCTCAGATAGGGAAATTACTGTTGTTATTTTTACACAACTGTTATGCTGGATGTGTGCCCCTATCAGCATCATGGCATATCCACTGCATTTTGCGGTATTTGAAACATTATTATACATTATTGTTTTACAATAGGATTCATATTGCACACAAAATACAAGTTCTCAGAAAAGGTATATCCAGAAACCTATCAAGAATGTTTTTTTAAATTTCTATGGGTTTTCCCATGATGCTCTAAAAAGAATTTTCTACTGATTTGGAAACTAAATCTACACTAAGATAGGACTTATGATCAGTGTGTATTCGCATGATGCACCAAAACAGATCAGTCTGAAAATCATTATCAGCAAACATCACAATAATATTTTTTCTCTCCAGTTTATATAGACAGATGGCACATCAAACATCACTTCCACAAAATTCATGAAATTATAGTTTTTCTCTGGTGTGTGTACGCATATGTCTCATTACATGTGACTTATCTGAAAATGCAGATCCACAGACTTCACAAGAGTATGGTTTCTCTCCAGTGTGTGTACGCATATGTTTGACCATATTTGACTTGTGCGAAAATGCAGATCCACAAACTTCACAAGGGTATGGTTTCTCTCCAGTGTGTGTGCGCATATGATTGACCATATTTGACTTGTGCGAAAATGCAGATCCACAAACTTCACAAGAATAGGGTTTCTCTCCAGTATGTGTACGCATATGTCTTACTAAAGGTGACTTCTGGGAAAATGCAGATCCACAAACTTCACAAGAATATGGTTTCTCTCCCGTGTGTGTACGCATATGATTGACCATATATAATTTGTGTGAAAATGTAGATCCACAAACTTCACAAGAATATGGTTTCTCTCCTGTGTGTGTACGCATATGACTGACCAAATGTGGTTTCCATGAAAATGCAGATCCACAAATTTCACAAGAGTATGGTTTTTCTCCAGTGTGTGTATGCATATGATTGACCACATTTGACTTACGTGAAAATGCAGATCCACAAACTTCACATGAATAAGGTTTCTCTCCAGTGTGTGTATGCATATGTCTCACTAAATGTGACTTCTTTGAAAATGCAGAATCACAAACTTCACAAGAATATGGTTTTTCTCCAGTGTGTGTACGCATATGATTGACCATATTTGACTTGCTTGAAAATGCAGACCCACAAATTTCACAAGAATATGGTTTCATTGTAGTATGTGTTTACATCTGGCCTATTATAAATCACCTCACAACAGTTTACAAGATGTTATATGAATATGGCCTATCTTTCCTTTTTATTCATACATAACTCCAAATGTGCTTTTGTAGAAAGATAAACCACACATTTCAAAGTACATTAATTTTTGCCAGGTAAAGTTCGTTGTCATGCTTTAACAATGTAGATCCATGGCTTTCACATGAACCATAGAATATATCCTTGTCTGTGTTTTTATGGAAAGTGAAAAGAACTTTACTTCATTGAAATTCTCAGTAATAACCACTGAAGTTTTTATACAGCCAAATCATCTGTGAAGAAAAAATACATGAATATTATATTAATAGGGGCAATGAATAATATATGAAGGCAGTCTATATTATAAGAGATACATCAAATTATTATTTCAATAATGTGGCAGCAGCCACCAGTGAAGTTCAGACATTTTGCATTAAAAGAAAATTTCTTCACCATCACATCATATCTTATGAAATGTATGCTATTATAATATCAGAACACTATCAATTCAGAAACAATTCAAATATGGATCTTGAAAAATATCTGTTGATTTTTAAGTTTTTTTAGACCTGATTTGGGACTAACGTCTGTGGCAAAATTATCAACTCCATAACAGGCTCCACCTGGTGCAAGACTATATGCTGCAAGCCAATAAAAAAAAAATAACATTATTTTAATCAGTGCCTAGGAAAAGAGAAAATGTCTTGCGAGGTCCCCATATCTGCAATGGCACAAGCACGAGAAATGAACGTTTATTTGGGTAAGCAAAATAATTAACCCCAGAATGTGTATCCATGGCCAAAAATCTGTTTTCAAACTAATTTCGTCGGAGCCTACTTTGGTTTCCCAAAGTAAATAAAAGTATGAATTTCAGTCCAATTCACCAGTCAGTCAGTAATTCACCTTCAGAGAGATTCCACACAGATCCACACGTGTCTACATTTTGACTTAAAAACTTTTCGCGCGTCAACACCTGACTCAACTATCAACCTCTTTCTGTCTCTCTCTAAATTCATTACACATTTCTAAAAAAAAGTGTTAACTACACTACTAAACAGAAATTGTAATTTTTAGCATAAGACAAAAGAAAATTAGAGTCCAGGGGGAACAACTCTGTCAGAACAAGAAGAAACAAATCCAACTTAAATCTCACATATGTAGCGGACCGTCGGGTGAAGATGTGAAGAGATATCAGAAGGTTAAAATTCCCTGCTAGCCGGTCCAGCTACATGAGATTGTTTGACTTTGATTAAGTCCAAAGAAGACAAAGAAAACAAACAAGACCTATATATGTGGGTAAACAAATATATATTAATAACAAGTTACACAAAGCCATGAACAGTTACATAGTGCTTGTATGGGAGAAATAATGTGTGTGTGGTGCGAGTGTTCGTACGTACGTGTATTGTTCTTAGCGTGTTCCCAGAATTTGGGAAACGCTGTATCAGTGAGAGGTCACATATTGGCCTAAGTGGAAAAAGAGAAAGTTTTACCTCGCCTCGGCGCGAGGTAGCGGCCCAAAGCCTGAGTCGAAAAGGAGAAAGAGAGAGGAAAGGTCAGCCAGTATTTATAGCCAGGGGAGAGAGACCCCTGTTGAAGGATTAAGGAACTGAGGAGGAGCAAACTCCGACACATACATTACTTTCTAATTTACCTCTCAATACATTTTCCTTAATATTACATGTGAACATTTTCTAAACAAAGGAACATTGCTGAACTTTAATTCCTTTAATATTCTTGATGCAAACTTCGTCAACTTGCATATAACCAAAGCACAATCTTTTCTCTATTTGTAAAAATTGTATATAAATGTTCGATATTTTCTAGTTGAATGCACATCCACCGTTGTTTCTTGTTCATTTTGCATTGAGTTTTGTTCGACTTGTACGTCGATGCTTTTATTTACTGTGATTAATGTGAAGAACATGCTTTCAAATTCATCACTCTAGTAACAAAAAACCTTCTGATTTCACACTCAATTCATAGCAATCCCAGCAATACGAACATTAGAACGTTTCCTGATCAAACAGAATAGACATTCATTGTCTGTTATATTAAACAATATATATATATATATATATATATATGTCCAATATTTCGCTAAAAAGTGGTATACCTTGGCGAAAAAAGGTCCCCAAATTGATAAAACAATTTTTAACGTTTAAATGTTTATGTTGTTATTAAAGAGGAAAGACCAAAGTATTTTCTGAATATTTTTTCAGATTTTTTAATCCTTCCTATAAATGTTAAAAATTTTATTTAAAAATCTTGTTTTTTTTCGAGTCAAAAAAATTTCGTAAAATTGAACTTATCGGCCTTTCTGTCTGAGTTTGTAAACAAGATCATAGTTAGTTAGTTAAAAAATCATGTAAAATTCAATTACACCTTTTTCTTTTGTTATCTTAGGAAATTTAGAATGATTAAAGTATACTTAATGTAATTTGAAAGAAACATTACTTACTTTTTTTAGCAGAAAAATTTTAAGAGAGATATTTCCAACTGAGCTGGTCTATTTTCGTGCGCGTTGACAGGCGTTAATTGATGTACGTCAATATATTGACAACTTACGTCAGGGGAATTTATCGGACAGTAGCACAGAAGTGATATAATTCGTTCTAATTTTAAGTGAATCTGGTTAGTAGATTTAAAAAACAAATTCACTTCGAAATTTTTTTTTTTTTACCTTACGTTTGAGGAAGAATTCTGCACTGAAAATAACATTTAAATTATGAAAGAAAATCAAATTTTACAAGTAAAAATAAAACAGTAAAAACATTTTTTTAAATTGAGGTTTATTATTTCAGCCATGAAATATTTTTCTGAGAATATAAAAATTACATGAAACACCATTAATTGAAACAGGTTAACTTAATGAAATGAGATTTTATTTCTTTTTATTAAGGCATATTTTTTTCTATTTTTTAATAATTGTGATATGGCAGTCATGAGTTTTATTTTATTTATTAATAAAATTAACATGCTATGTTGGGTTTGACTCAACAAGTATTTAGTGGCGAGCTAACTCCAGAGAATTTAAACTCCAAAAATCGTTTTAATTGATAATTTGTCGTGTGGATAATAATTCCAAAGTAATGTACAATGAATTTATGCAATCGATTTCAAACTTGAAAATTTGGGTGAACTTCCAAGAGCGTTTTTGTTTTTTTTGTAATTGTAAATAGTCGATATTTTCTTTTATCCCACTATTTGATTATATTTGAATAGAAAAAGAAAAAAATTGAAAATGCGATGATATTCAGTCAGAAAACTTGACAATCGTTGTTGTGTTGTTACTGAACGAATGCAAAGCAATTTCTGAAGTAAAAACAACTTGCTTCTATCAAGGGAAACTACTCACGTGACATTATTTCAATGCTGTGCATCCATACTTTCATTGGAGACGATTTTAAATACAATTTTGGAATATTAAAAATTATTTTAAAAATATCAATGGTTGTCAGATTTTAATAAGCTTTCAAATTTATGATCTTTAAAAAGTAGAGAACATAATATATCATTTCCATAAGGGTACATAAAGAACTTAAAATTGAAAAAAAAAAAAATTAATGTAAAAATTCATTTTTCATCAAAAAATTTTTTTCTTTCAGATAATAATTGCCTTCGTATATATTATTCAGAAAAGCCATTAAAAACTTTCTTAATTATATATTGTCTTAGTTTTATTGGGTTTTGTATTTTTACAATTGAGGTAAAAATTTGGACAATTTGGGACATTTTTTTAACAAAAAAATCGATGATTTAGATTTTTCATAGTTTTGTGCATTTAATTAAAAAAAAAATTCAGGTTGCAAATAAAATTTTTTTGAGTTTTCATAAAATTAAGTTCGAGGGGGGTAACAGATATAAAAAAAAATATTTATACCATGACTTTCAAAGAGACAAACATTTCTAAAATAAGTTCATTCATTTCTGAATAAGTTCTGAAGTTTTCATTAAATCCAACAAGTAGTTAATTTTTACAAGAATTTCCAAATTAATGTGTCTTTCAACTGAAAAAAAAAAAACAACTAAAAAAAAAAAAATGTTAAAAAAGCCTAAAATGGACATACCTATATATATATATATATATATATATATATATATATATATATATATATAATAGGTGGCCAAAAATCTTCACACTAATTTCGCCGGAGCCTACTTTGGCTTCCCAAAGTAAATAAAAGGACGAATTTCAGTCCAATTCACCAGTCAGCAATTCGCTTTCAGAGAGATTCCACACAGATCCACGCGTGTCTACATTTTGACTTAAGAACTTTTCGCGCGTCAACACCTGACTTAACTTTCAACCTCTTTCTGTCTCTCTAAATTCATTACACTTTCTAAAAAAAAGTGTTAACTACACTACTAAACAGAAATTGTAATTTTAGCAGAAGACAAAAGAAAATACAGTCCCGGGTGAACAACTCTGTCAGAACAAGAAAAACAAAACCAACTTAAATCTCACATACATGACTTTCTAATTTACCTCTCGACAAATTTTCCTTTCGTATTACATGTGAACATTTTCTAAACAAAGGAACATTGCTGAACTTTAATTCATTTAATATTCTTGATGCAAACTTCGTCAACTTGCATATAACCAAAACACAATCTTTTCTCTAATTGTAAAAATCGTATATAAATGGTCGATATTTTCTAGTTGAATGCACATCCGCCGTTGTTTCTTGTTCATTTTGCATTGAGTTTTATTCGACTTCTCCGTCTCTGCTTTTATTTGTTGTGATTAATGTGAAGAACATGCTTTCAAATTCATCGCTCTAGTAACAAAAAACCTTCTGATTTCACACTCAATTGATAGCAATCCCAACAAACCTTTCATTTCTTTCGCTTTAATTGAAAGCTAAAGGATTTTTTTTAATTTTTTATTATTTCCAGTAAGCAAAATAATCCGGTATAAAAAATTGTATTGATTACTGGAATTAATGAGTGAACTTTTTAGTCGTATTCCATCGCAATGTAATTCATTATTCTTCGAAAAAAACTTTTCTTAAGGCAATAGTGTCCTTAATAAATCTTATTTATAAAAAAACAATTAAAAGCTTTTCTAATTAAATAATAATGTCATATTGCATTTTAAGTTACGATTTAGAGCAAACTTTCGGGAAATGATTAAGTCGTTTGAAAAAAAAAAGTTCCGCTTTTAAAAGGTTTGAGATGAATTTTTTTTTTTCATGAAATTAAGTAAGTGGGGATAACATATGTAAAAAAAAAAAAATTACCAAGATTTTAAAAAACAAAACAAATAATTACTGAAATTTCATTCATTTGTGGATATGTCCTGAAAGTTTAATTAAAATCGGACAATTATTTGAATTTTGCAAGAATTTCCAAATCAATTAAAAAACCGCTAAAAAAAAAACACTAAAATGTCGCCTACTAACGCAAAAGAAAAACAAGATTTTTAACCAAAATTTCGAACGTACTAGAATGGATTAAATAAAAAAAATTAATAAGATAATTTAAAAATGCTTTGGTTTTTCCTTTTATGAATGTTTTGACGATAAAACATTGTTTGTTATTAAGTTTAGGGCCGTTTTTTCATCATGCTGCTGTTTTTTGATCGAAAAAAGTGAATGCATCTCTTCTTTTTTTGTCTGTCAGTCCAAAAGTGTGTGAATCTTGTGAATCTGAAAAGTTGATGATGCTCTAATGACGAAATTATTTGGTCCAATAGGGCAGCATCAATTTGATCCAAATATACATCAAAGTAAAATATATTTTCATGTCTTTTTCTTCTTTTCCCAGCTAAATAAAACATGAGAATAATTTTTTAACTAACAAAAAAAACAAAAAAAAAATGCAATACTCTTCTTGTCTTCTTTAGTAGAGTTTCTGAGACGATTGCAACTGAATATTTATTTGCATCTCTTTTGTCTTGCTAACAGACCCCGACCCACGAATAATGAGAGAAATCAATTAAGTAACGAATTCTTCTTCTATCAAAATTATCAGAATTCCTTCACTTACCTTTCAGACCAGAAAATTCAAAAACACAAAAATCGTCTGATTTGTTTGTGTTTTCAAATGATTTCCTTGAGATTTTTCCTTCAACCGACACAAGTTTTGTATTTTTCGTTCAGTTGATATAATAATGTCGAAGTTGTAACAAATGTTATTACAAGAATTAAGACAAAGAAAAAAGCAAAACTATTTGATTTTCAAACAATATTTCGCTAGATAATAACAGACGAACACGGTGTGGCGGTGTTAGATAAGTTATGGTTCCTCGTATTTAAAAATCCTTAGATTTCTTGGCAATCAAATATAAATGACTGCTGTTTGTTCCTGCCAGAATCGCGAATCTGAGACGAGGCCCCAATACGTCTTCATTTTGTCAAAATGTTGAGAATACACTTTAATAGGTGAAGGGAAAATACGAAAATGAATGAAGAATAAATATTTTTCGTTCAGATAACTACAACATTTTCCTTATTATCTCTCTTAAAAATTGTTTGTGGAAAAAAAAAGTAACACGCAAATTACCAGGCCTCGTGAATAAACCCTGTGTAGTATTCATTTAATTATTTATAAATTAATTGATCTTTCCAATACAAATGTTTAAAAATTCTGTATTAAGAAATGACAAAAATATTTACAGATAAACTTTTTTAAACTTATGAAATATTAACAATTATCTCTGAAAGACTTTCTCCTGTAAGCTAAAAAGTAAAAAGTATTTGGAGAATCTATACAATATCCGTATTCTCTGGAGATGTATAACCATTAGCATAAAATGTGCAATGCTTATCTTCATATTATAAAAAGGAATCCAACTCACAAAAAATTATAGTGTAACCCGGATATAAGAAACCCGGATATAAGAGAGATTTTCTCTGGTCCCAAATTAGAGCCATACTTACCTAAACAAAATAGACCAAACCCGGATATAAGAGACTTCTTCTCCGGTCCCGACAACTCTCTTATATCCGGGTTACACTGTATCAAAGCATGCTTCTAAAATATAAAAATTTTAATACTATTTTCAGACAAAATTTCATTGAACTTTCAGTTTCAATGACGGAAAGAAATTAAAAAATATATGTTTTTTTTAAATGAATGTAACTTTCAGAAATTAAATTTCGTTTACATTAAATTATTATTGTTTAAAAAATGTCTTAGTTTTATAATGGACACTATTTTTTCAACGATGAGAAAAGGTGTCAATGTTTTTAAAATGCTTTAAAAAACTTTTTTATATAGGAAACTTAATTTTTCTTTTAAGTTGCATTAGCTTCAGGATTTTAACTTTCAAATGAAACTGGACTTTAAATTTGAAGAAAGAATTTAAATTGTTAAAAATCGTTTTTGTGTAATCTTTTATTAAGTCTGTGATAGTAACTTACCATTTCTGTTATAATTGTACTCATCAAGAAACTTGATGTGGAGAGAGGAAGTGATGTGTAGTGGACCATGCGGTGTGTGAATGTGAGAAGAGAAGATGAGTTATCTCTTGGTTATGGCTTCCGCTGGCCGGTCCAGCTACATAAGAATGTTGGACTCTATGGAGTCCAAAGAAACAAACAAGACCGATATATATGTACAAAACAAATATATGTAAATACGTGAATTACAAATAGATTAAAACACGAGTTACAATACATTGAAGACATGAATAAAATGTTACAGTGTCTGTATGGAAAGTTGTGTATGTGTTGTTTTGAATGTCCGTACGGGTGAATTTTCTTTTAGCGTGTTCCCAGAATATGGGAAACGCTGGTTGTGTATGAGAGTTCACATATTGGAAATTTTAAGAGGAAGTTTTTTGTACCTCGCCCCACGTGCGAGGTTTCGGCCCGCGGCCTAAATCGACATAGTTGCCCGCACGTGCACGTAAGCAGAGAAAAGAGTGAGAGAGAGAGAGAGAGAGAGAGAGAGAGAGAGAGAGAGAGAGAGAGGCGAAAGGTCAGCCAGTATTTATACTCCCGGGAGAGAGAGACCCCTGTTGACGGGTTAAGGAAATGAGGAGGAGCTAACTGCGACAGATGGAATTCAAACGGCCAAAAGTGGCAGTTGGTCATGGTCAGAAGTAGGGAATCTGTTTTTCTTTGTCAACCAGTTTTTATGTTTGCTGTTGTAGTAGATCCTGGTATTTACTTGACCCCCCACTGAGTCAGGTTGTGACACAAGGTCGGTTTTTAACGTGGGGACCCGAGTGTTTTCACCCGGGCCGCTGGTCATAGCTTGTCTAAGCTAGTCATAGCTGGTCTTGGCTTGTCATAGCTGGTCCAGGCCGGAGCCGGTCCAAGCAAGTCGTAGCCATGATACCACCAGCGCAGGGACGAAACCCTACACCAGGTAAGTATCGAGTGAAGCTCTCAGCCAGAAGGCCGACCAAGCGAGCGATCTGCGAACAGATACTACGCTTTGATCATGGACTCCAGGCCGAGCAGCTCCATTGTAGCAGATCCTATCTGACTGGATGGGCGAGACTACAATAAATGAGACTTTTCTGAAAGCTATAAAGATCCCTCTCCCACCTCCAGTTAGTTATTGTTATATTTTGTTAAAACTGTTAATCTGTTACTAATGTTACTATTACAAGGACAGACGTTCCTTGTAAGCAACGAGGCAATTTGTTGCCATCTCAAACTATTATTACCTGGAGATGCTGTGAAGTGCTACTACTGTGCTATAACAAGCAAGAGTTCCAGCTTTTTTTCTCCTTTCACATTGAGTTTCAGGTACAACACTTCTGTAGCGGGCCGGGGTGTGAAGTGTGATGTGTTAGGATGATATCGCTGGGTTAAGACTTCTGCTGGCCGGTCCAGCTACATAAGAATGTTGGACCTTAATGGAGTCCAAAGAAGATAAAGAAACAAACAAGACCGATATACATGTATGCAAACAAATATATATTAATAACAAATAGATTAATACACGAATTACAAATACATTGAAGACATGGAAAATTACAGAGTATTTGTACGGAGAAGTTATTGTGTGTGTGTGTGTGTGTTGAGTGTCCGTACGAACGCGTATATTGTTTTTAGCGTTTTCCCAGAATATGGGAAACGCTGTTTGTGTGAGAGGTCACATATTGGTGTAAGTGAAAAAGAGAAAGTTTTTTTTTTACCTCGCCTTACGCGCGAGGTTGCGGCCCAAATCGAAGCAGCTGGCCGCACGTGTGCGTAAGCCGGAAAAAGAGGAAGAGGCGAAAAGGTCAGCCAGTATTTATACTCGTTGGAGAGAGAGAGACCCCTGTTGAAGGATTAAGGAAATGAGGAGGAGCTAACTGCGACACTTCTGAGCTGCTTATCTGTCCGAGTTTCCCCCCTCGCCCCTGTAATCATAAAAAAACTGTTACTTTGCAATGGACTGCGCAGATTAAAATCTCCTTTACCATTTCAGGACCCTTTACTCTTCCCTTTGGTATTGAATGGAAGATCCTGTTGGATGGCAAGATTTGGAGAGAAGGCGAAACCTTCTGTAAGGTTAACAGTAAAGGACCCAGAAGAGCATTTGTCTACAGATATGTTTTCTTTGAAAGACAGATCATGGGAAGATTGGAGAAGCTGGAAGAAGCGTCATGTAACATGGAAGAGCAACTTGCTGCTGAAGAGAAAGCAGAGTCATTGGCTGAATTAATTCCGAACTCTTTCAGGTTTAGGAGGGATGTGTGACAGTAATTAGAGTAGCAGCAAAGGAGACACTCAAAGTGTCCCTTTGGAAGATGAAAAGACTCCTGACGTCAAGAAAACTCTCAACTCACAGAAACAGGATGTGTCACCTTTCACATGGAGTTTACCCTTTCCCCCAATCTGTCAGCATAAAAAAATCTGACATTTCATAGAAAAACAAACAGGATCAAGTTGCTGTTATTGGATTTGATATTTCTTTCTCAAGTTTGACAATATTTTGTCATCAATAAAACTTCCTATTTTTAAATTAATTGCAATTTAAAAAGCATTAATTATTTGAAAATAGAAGGAATGTAGTTTCTGAACAGAACAAAGGAATTACAGTAACGGTAAGAGAAGGGAGATCACCGTCCCCTGTGGGATCATGTTGAGATCATAGACAGGGAACACTATTGGAAAATTCGTAAACTTAAGGAATCAGCACATATGCTAGGCCACAAAAATCTCCTGAGTCGACCAAGCATAGAAATAAATACAATATGGGAACCAGTAATAAGGAGTGCCAGAGAAAAGCAATGATAACAAAGTTGCAATATGAGCTCTGGTAAAAACATGGAATGATAACAGCAAAAATTGCAATATGAGCACTGGTAAAAAATGGTTGCTGAAAACATTAGGTTTATAATACCCAGAAATTCATACCCAGATGTCCTCAAGGACACATGGCACAGTGGATAATGGCGTTGGTTAGATCCAGTGACAGACCCAAAGAGTTCAATACCCGGTTCAGGCAGTGGAGAAACTTTCAGAGGGAAAATTAGCAGGAGATAACTGATAACTGACATCCATCAAACATGGCACGTGGAACTAGAACAGTCTACCCCAGTGATCGAAATAAAGGGTTCAGTTCGAAATTCCAACCACCTGAAGAAGGACGGAGCGTACAACGGCCGAAACGTTGTGACAAATATGGCGACAAAGATGAGGACAATAGTCCGACTAATGTAAATATTGTCTTATAAATGTTGTCTTATATCCAACATTTATAAAAGATTTGTTTCAAAGAAAATTAGTAAATTTAAGAATTAATCAACAGAATTTGGTAAATTGTTGCAAACAGAGCCAGTTACCCTCCTTATGAACGGACTGGGTAATTATCTAGAGAAAAATGCAGATAATATTATAGCTGTGACTTGTCTAGCTGAGCATTGTATTCTACTATCATGACTGACTTAGTTAAGTGTTGTGTCTTTCCAGACCCCCACATCACAACATAAATGTAATTTTTGCTTATAAAACAATAACGAAAATAAGGTATACGTAGAGTAACCTATGAGGTTTCATCAAGGACACATGTCAATAACAATAGTCCTTTACTGTCAACCCGCTCAATGCACACCATTTTCTAATGTCATAAAGCAGATGTAAAATTGTAAAAAGATACGAAGGATGAAATGGACTACAATCTAGAGATTGCTTTTGTTTATGCTTCAAAATAAATTATCTATAGCATATGACAAAAATTTTAATATAATTTTCTTATTATGATAGGTTTTTATGAAAATGTTGCAGACACCCCGCTATAATTGTACAAAATGTGGATCCATTTCTAATAATGGGCCCCAACAAAAAGCAAAAGGAAATTAAAACATGAAATAAGAAATATTTAAAAATAGATATTTATTCAAATGGTACGTGCATGTCTGTTGCCATTTCAACTTAATTGTCTGTCAGATCCATCAATACGTTTTCACTGCTCAAGTGTCAATCAACAAAAAAAGGGAGTGTTTCTAAATTGTCCACCAAGGTGGACACAACGCAGGGCTGTCATTGTCTTCTCTATTTATGAATTAGAGGACTCGTTATGTGCCGGTTACACCAATGCTGTTAAAAAGGGGACATCTTGATTGGCTGCTTATTTTTTATTTTCTTATTATGAGCTGTTAACAAAGCTTTTATTTTTATACAACTGTGGTGAAAATAAAGGAACTCTAATCTTTCCCTGACTTTCCAGGACTGATTGATTTCCCTTTGTTTTCGTCTTTCTCTCTCCATGAGGTAGTCGGCCATTTTCTTGTTACGGTTCGCTACCGGAGTAGATTTCTAGTGGAATAAAGCTTCACTCAAGCTATATGGACTCAGCCTTCTTTTACTTCCTCTCAAACCCCTTTTTATAACAACAACATTGACAGATTAATGGAAATTTATTAAAAACTAGTTAAATTATTCATTTATTCTATTATATTTTTACCTGCTTGATGGAACAAAATATTTAAATGCAAACAATGAGATTTTTTTAAACAATTCTGATTTTAATGAAACTGAAGTGCTACAAATAAGAAAGTATTTAACGAAGAACTTCTGTATAAAAATAATAACATTTTTTTATATGAATGAAGAAGTCAAACCAAATTCTTTTAAAAAATGTGAATACTGAAACTATTTTGCTTATTCATTAAATTAGGTATGTCCAATATTTCGCTAAAAAGTGGTATACCTTGACGACAAAAGGTCCCCAAATTGATAAAACAATTTTTAACGTTTAAATATTTATGTTGTTATTAAAGAGGAAAGACCAAAGTATTTTCTGAATATTTTTTCAGATTTTTTAATCCTTCCTATAAATGTTAAAAATTTTATTAAAAAATCTTGTTTTTTTTCGAGTCAAAAAATTTCGTAAAATCGAACTTATCGACATTTCTGTCGGAAAGATCATAGTTTGTTAGTTAAAAAATCATGAAAAATCAATTACACCTTTTTCTTTTGTTATCTTAGGAAATTTAGAATGATTAAAGTATACTTAATGTAATTTGAAAGAAACATTACTTACATTTTTAGCAGAAAATTTTTTAAGAGAGATATTTTCAACCAGGGTGTTCTATTTTGACAGGCGTTGATTGATGTACGTCAATATATTCACAACTTACGGTACGGAAATTTATTGGATGGTAGCACAGAAGTGATATAATTCGTTTTAATTTTAAGTGAATCTGGTTAGTAGATTTTTTTTAAAAAAATTCACTTTCAAATTTTTTTTTTTTTTTTTTCACCTTACGTTTGAGGAAGAATTCTGCACTGAAAATAACATTTAAATTATGAAAGAAAATCAAATTTTACAAGTAAAAATAAAACAGTAAAAAAAATTCATTTTTTTAAATTGAGGTTTATTATTTCAGTCATGAAATATTTTTCTGAGAATATAAAAATTACATGAAACACCATTAATTGAAACGGGTTAACTTAATGAAATGAGATTTTATTTCTTTTTTATTAAGGCAGATTTTTTTCTATTTATTAATAATTATATGGCAGTAATTTTAATATGAGTTTTATTTTATTTATTAATAAAATTAACATGCTATGTTGGTTTTGTTTTGACTCAACAAGTATTTTTTAATTTGAGTAGTAGCGAGCTAACTCCAGAAAATTTAAACTCCAAAAATCGTTTTAATTGATAATTTGTCGTGTGGATAATAATTCCAAAGTAATGTACAATGAATTTATGCATTCGATTTCAAACTTGAAAATTTGGGTGGACTTCCAAGGACGTTTTTTTTTTTTTTGTAATTGTAAATAGTCGATATTTTCTTTTATCCCACTATTCGATTATATTTGAATAGAAAAAGAAAAAAATTGAAAATAATACGACGATATTCAGAAAACTTGACAAGCGTTGTTTTCTTCTTACTGAACGAATCAAAGCCATTTCTGAAGTAAAAAAAAAACTTGCTTCTATCAAAGGAAACTACTCATGTGACATTATTTCAACAATGTGCATCCGTACTTTCGTTGTAGACGATTGTAAATACAATTTTGGAATATTAAAAATTATTTTTTAAATAATTATGGTTGTCAGATTTTAATAAGCTTTCAAATTTATGATCTTTAAAAAGTAGAGAACATAATATATCATTTCCATAAGGTTGCAGAAAGAACTTAATGTATAAATATATAACAACCTTTTGTCATATTGTGTACTTAAAATTGAAAAAAAAAAAGAAAATTAATGTAAAAATTCATTGTTCATCAAAAAAATCTTTTTCTTTCAGATAATAATTACCTTCGTATATATTATTCAGAAAAGCCATTAAAAACTTTCTTAATTAAATATTGTCTTAGTTTTATTGGGTTTTGTATTTTTACAATTGAGGTAAAAGTTTGGACAATTTCGGACATTTTTTTAACAAAAAAATCGATGATTTAGATTTTTCAGAGTTTTGTGCATTTAATTAAAAAAAAAAATTCAGGTTGCAAATAAATTTTTTTTTGTGTTTTCATAAAATTAAGTTCGAGGGGGGGTAACAGATATAAAAAAAAATATATTTATACCATGACTTTCAAAGAGACAAACATTTCTAAAATAAGTTCATTCATTTCTGAATAAGTTCTGAAGTTTTCATTAAAATCCAACAAGTAGTTAATTTTTACAAGAATTTCGAAATTAATGTGTCTTTCAACTGACAAAAAAACAACTAAAAAAAAACGCTAAAAAGGTCAAAACTGGACATACCTACATTAAATGTTGTCATTTTGTTGCAAGATATAAATTTGCGCTATTATGGTTGTCATAAAAGTAAGTAAATTAAAAGAACCCACTCAGTCTTTTTTCTCTCTTACATACAGAAGAGGTAGCACCTGTATGGGACTTGTTTCTGGGTATGGGGATATCTTTACCCTGAGTGACTGCATGCTTACAGACACACACACAAACAAACAATTTCTGATTGCTTAATTTTAATATTTTCCTTCTTTTCAGCTGGGTTTACATCCATCCTGTTGTATTTCATTGCTTTTAGTCCAACTAGAATCCATCCAGTACAGTAGAACCTTCTTCTGACCTTCACGGGCAATTTTTCGTTCATTAGTAAATAAAGGGCAGTCTGTGAGGAGGCAGAACCTGGGACGAGCACAACTGGGTGCGACTTGCCTTGTCCCCGCCAAAAAAGAGCCCGTATTTGCTTAGCATTTAAAGCTACTGCAGTTGAAATGAAGGAGAAAAAAGCATTTACCGCTCTGCCGTAATGCGTCCTCGGCCAGATAACGTAAAAGAATAACCCCCTTATTTTTATGCAATGAAGATGCAATGCATTATGGGACAGAGACGCAATGAATTATGGGATCGCATGAAGACGTAAGGGATTATGGGTATATGGACAAATATAAAAGCAACTAATTTTTCCCAGTGCGGTCCTGGAGTGACGTTCACGGTTGGCGGCTGGAAAAGTCCGTTAGTGCGATTTTGAGACAGAACTCAAGAAGGAAAGATTCGAGGTTGAAATACTAGTTGGGAGAGCTTGAATTTCCTCGCTGGTTTCTTTTTATTTCACCACACAGTCATATTGAAAGGATTTGTTTGTGTTAATGTTGAGGCAAATCCAATCTCTGTTATTGTTTCTCACCTTGGGATTCAGTAATAAATAAGAAATCCCACCTTTATTTATTAGAGTTGTTGTTTCTCTTTTCAAGATACGCTTAGGTTGTTATGTTTGTTGCCATGAAATAAAAACACAATTTAAGAGCCCATTTTTCAAAGTTTTAATTAATATTTTTTGAAAAGATGTAAGGTTTGACTTGGTTTGTTTTACGACATATGATCCTCAATGGGTCATTTAATGCCAACAACTTTCTTCTTTCCTGGTAATATTTTTGTTTTGTCAAAAATCTATTTCTGTTAATATTTTTTTCCTCAAAAACGTATAGGTGGTAATATTATTTTTTCAAAAACGTATAGCTTGTAATATTTTTTCAAAAACGTATTGCTGGTAATATTTTATTTTTTTTCTTCAAAAATTTATTTCTGGTAATAATGCTTTACAAAGTATTTCTGGTATTAAAACCTATTTTTACACTTTTATAATGCTTTTTACCTCAGTTTTGGGGTTAACTATTTGCCCATAGCTGGGACCCTAACAGGTGCTACCATCCCGGGTCAGGGTGGACCTGGGAACATCAGCAATTAAGAGGTGGTTCCACGCTCCTCAGTCTCCTGATGAGAGGCCTTGCTGTTGGGCGTAGTTTATCATCTTACCCTGGACGCGGACGTAGTTTATTGCCATACCCAGGACTGGAAAAGATGTAAGATTTATTTGGCAATACCTAATTCAGAGTAATAATGTTAAATAATAGTTGCAGACTATTATTTTTTAGTGGCAGTGTATTTTGGCTCAGACGCTCCGAGGCTGACCTTTCAAGTCAGATGGTAGTCAAAATAGGGATGTTGATTTTGATTGGCTGAGCTGAACATTGGAATGAGTTATAGATTAAGGTTTTTTGGGAGATGCTGTTTGGATGTCAGGCTAACTAGACATGTTTGCGTTTGTACACTCCCACCAATGGGGAAAGGTCTTTCGAGTGTTGGTTGTTACATAGTATAGGAAATGGACATGTAAGATTTTGTGTTTGAAAGCGGCTCCCTAATAGGTGTGTAGTAATCCGCACTTGATAGAAGATGTACCCATCGAAATGGTTAATAAAATAATACTAAGTGAAAAGTTCTCTTTGTTGATGTTTTTTTTGTCTCTGAACCCATAGAACATTTTGCAACACTGACCAAGAGAAAAAGAGGATTGAACTAAAGCAAACAGCAATCGCTAGCCAGACGAGATGAGACCAACCAACAACAAATGATGGGTATGCAACATTATGTCTGTTTGGTGTGCAGTGACCAGCTCCTTCCTACAAGGAAGGGTGCAAGAGAAACATTGTTACAACACAACATCAAAAAGTCGAACCAAATTTTCAGAAACACTAAAGTGATGAAGATACAGGAGAATAATAACAAAAGTAGTGCAGACATATGGGACAGTCTGTAAGTAGAATGATATTACTTTGTTTTACTGCCGCACACACACACACCTTCAACAAAACAAATGATGAAAAAGATCAGAAAAAAAAGGAAAAAAAAAAACAGTAAATGAGCAGAAAAAAGTGAGGATAAATAGAGTAGAAAAGAAAGAAATAAAGAACATTTTTTGAACAATGGTGATTTTTTTTTTATGTTTTGTTTGGTTTTGACAAAAAGTTTGAAGCAGTGTGAAAACATTTATTGTATTTTTTATTATTTTTTTTTATTGGCACACTTTCAATGTCTCTTCTAAGGTCATGTTTTCATGTTGTATATGCTGCAGTTGTAATTTTTATTTTGTAGTGCAAAAATCTGGCTGTGAAAGTTTCACAGTTAAGAAAAAAAAATTCTTCTTGAAGTAAATTAGACCAAGTTTCAATGATTGGCCACATGGAAGCCTGGATTTATATACATGAAGGCAATGAAAAATTGTTTTGGAAAAGACTGACAGCATTTTCTTATGGGACATTCACACTGTGATTTGTGTACACAAATCAGTTGAAATTTTTTGTGACTATCAACTTTAGAATTATTTTAATTGTAATTAACTGACAAATAATTGTTTTTTCATTTTTATAACAGAGGGTGGAATTTATTTTTATTTTAAGAGCTGTGTGTGTCCTTTTGCCTTCATTGGTTAGTTAAATTAATTGATGAATTTTGA
This sequence comes from Acanthosepion esculentum, assembly GCA_964036315.1. NCBI lineage: Eukaryota > Metazoa > Mollusca > Cephalopoda > Sepiida > Sepiidae > Acanthosepion > Acanthosepion esculentum. The sequence continues at coordinate 69,075,090 of OZ038517.1, read as the reverse complement.
GATTTCATTTTTTGTGGAAAAAGCAAATTGTTGTGGGAATAAGTAAATTTGGTGTGCAAGATTTCAGATTTCTTAATGTATTTGGGGTCTGTGTCCTGGAGTAGTTAAGGACCCAATGAATAATGAGTAGTAGAATGGGGGCTGTGTGCCACAAAGTATTTATATGGAATAAATATACCCTAAGATACTGCTGGGACTAAGTTGAGGAATTGGAGAGCCAAGTTCGAATTCTAGTTGAATCCATTACATTCACTTACGTGCTAATACCCTTAGGAAAGGTATGAATTCTCTTCTTCTCCCTCCCTCACCAGCCATAGGTAAATAGGACAGACTGGGTTCTATAGCCTTGGATGGCAATCTACTACGAGAAAAAATATACCTTGTCAATCATGTATCGCGTATGGCACATAACTGACCGAGTTGAAATAAAATTCATAAATGAATTTTTTTTTATGGTTGAGTAAGGAATGTTAAATAGTAGTTGCATACTATTATTTTTTTAGTGGCCGTGTATTTTGGCGCAGACCTTTAACGTCAGATGGTAGACAAAATGTAAATGCATCTTTATGACATAATTTACGTTGTATTGCACTCTTTTTAAACCAGAATGTACTTCTTGGTTTCTATATTCACAATGTCGTGCCCTTTTCCAGCTATCTGTTGCAATCGGTAACATAGAATGTTCTTATTCCACTTTACATGCTCAGCGGATATCTTGTATCACTTAACATAGAGAATGGAATATGATCAGATTAAACCATCCACTTGGATTTTCCCCTCTGCCATTGAGCACTCTACTAGCAAAATTGTAAATATATTCTAGTGTTTTGGGGTTTCTTTTCATCAAATTAAATAACACAGGTAAATTTAAGTTACAGCTGATGTAAAAAAAAGAAGTCAGAAATGAGGTCCCAGTGGCTTTTATGGCATTTTTATGTGCACTGTTAAAAATGAGAGGGAAATCCTTCCAAAAATTTGAAAGGAAACTTGCTTCACCCATTTAAATTAGGATACTTACTTGAAAGTACATTACGGCCATTACATTACTGTGGGAAAAATATGGTGCAATAATTTCTTGAACACGTTTAAACCTGTCTATTTTAGATTTTGAACTTTTCTCCATTCATTAAATGTATGAAAGGTCATTAATTAATGTCCTCAAATTTCATTTCTTATCAAAAGTTTTCAAAGGATAAAATGTCTTTTGCTTCATCAAGTGACACTGAAATATAGCAAAGAAATAACAGCACTTCTGAGAAACAAGTTGTTTTAAAAACAATTTGGTGAATAGAAATTAATATTATCTTTGATCCACCAGATTTGTTGAAGAAACTTCTTGTGAAGAGAGACCAGATCAACTTTAGAAAAATATATCTGGAAATACTACAAGGCATTCTGGATGACTTCCTTCAGTGCTAAGATCATTCATGAGAGGGGGACAAATTTATGCCCACTTTCAAAGTGCAGGGACAAGTTGGAGAACTTCAAACACTACCTAATGAAAAACAACATTTTGGTTTGGTTTGTTTTATTGCATATCAACACCTCAATGGGTTATTTAATGTCAACAAAATTTTTATTTCTGGTAATATTTTTTCAAAAAATGTATTGCTGGTAATATTTAAAAAAAAAAAAAAAATGAATCTCTGGTAATATTTCTTTTTCCAAAAATGTATTACTGGTAATATTTTGTTTTCAAAAATGTAATGCTGGTAATATTTTTTCAAAAGTATTGCTGGTAATAATGTTTTCTTCAAAAATTTATTGATAGTATTAAAACCTATTTTTACATGTTTTGACCCCAGTTTGGGGGGTTAACTATTTGCTCATAGCTGGGACCCTAACAGGTGCTACCACCCCGGGTCTGGGTTGATCTGGAAACACTAGCAATTAAGAGGTGGTTCCATGCTACTCAAAACCTCCTGATTAGAGGCATTGCTGCCGGATGCAGTTTATCATCATGATAGGTAAAAGAGTTCAAGTGAACAAGGATACAGACATTTTGATCTCATATGGAATCTCCAAGAAATGCTACATGAAAAGAATAGTTATATGAGAAGTTTCATATATATATAGGTAGATCCATATCTGGCAGTCAAGATAGATCCAGAAAGAGACCATCTGGAGAACAGTCTCAGCGATATAATGTACCAGAGTGTAATGAAGTTGCTATAATAATGAAAGGTGAAAACACTGGATGTCATTGTGACATAAGAGAGTCAATCAGATAAAAAGGATAAATGAACTTCATTGCTCAGATGGTGCCTTGAAATATTCATTTTTATTTGTGAATGGAGAGGATAGATATCATCTAATCATCTCCAAGACTAGAGCAGAAGCTGGTGAATACAAGACAGTCTTTGCAATGAATTTCTATGCTTACCATTTCATGATTCCATTAAATACATTCAATCATCTTACATAGAAGTCAACAATTGTTCTACCAGTATGCAGTTGACATGTATACCAAAACTGAATCAGAGAGATTAGGATACCTTAGCAAAAAGCAAAAACAACTCTGATCTGAAGAGTATGATCACTTGAATGATGCAATCAATAATGATACTGCTGGAATAGAATTAGGCCAACTTTGCTTCATGTCATCTAGTTTTATGGGAAGCCCACAATAGATGCATGAAAGAATACAATGACATATGTTAGACAATATGGCCACCCAGATTTATTCATTACCTTTACCTGCAATCCAAAATCGAAAGAAATTCAAAATCAACTGCTTGAATAACAGTCACGTGTTCATAGACATGATCTTATAGCCGGGGTGTTTAGGCTGAAAGTAATCAAAAAGATGGACTTACTCACAAAACGTATGGTATTTGGTCCAATTAGATGAATGCTATAGAGTGGCAAAAATGTGGGCTACCTCAAGCTCACATTTTAATTTGGCTGATGAAGAAGAAAGTTCATTCCAATCAAAGTGATAACATCATTTCTGTTGAACTACCAGATCCAAACTGAAGGCAGATCTTCACTGGATGAAATGGTGAAAGGCCACATGGTTCACCATGTGGTGCAATGAGTAGGCATTCTTCTTGAATGAAAGACAACATGTGTACCAAGAGATATCCCAGAGGCTTCTTGCGAGAAACAGACTAATCATTGAGAAAGAAACCTGAAGATGGTGGATTTCAAACAGTGGTTAGCAACCAGTATGAAGTTGATAATGGGTGTATTGTCCGTTATTGTCCTTTCCTTTTCAAAATATTTGATGCTGTCATCAATGTTGCATTTTGCAATTCTGTGAAACCCATCAAGTATACATGCAAATATGTAAACAAAGGATCAAATGCTGCTATGTTCATTCTCCATTACCCAAATAATACAGCTGCAACCAGTAATTACTAGCAAAGCTTGTTTCAAACTGAATTTTTAGTATGTATTCAGCAATTAATAACTTGTGTACTGAATAGCTTATTTTATTAGAAAATATATTTTATGGAGTCTGTTTCCTCTCTGCTCCTTTTTGATATTTCATATGAACTTTTTTCATCTGTGAAAGTGGCCCTCAAATATTTTAATGTAATTTCAGTTAAATAAATATGCAATATCAAATGTGAAAATACAGAAAATTTGTTCCAAACCACACAAAAAATAACTCAATAAAACATAAAACTTTTTTAATGTCAGCAGTCACGTAATAGTTGCCATTAAGTTTTTAGTGCCTTTTTTCAGTTGAAAAATACATTAATTTAGAAATTCTTGCAAAATTCAAATATTTGTCAGTATTTAGTGAAATTTTCAGAACTTATTGACAAATGAATGAAATTATTTTAGAAATGTTTGTTTTTTTAGAAAGTCATGGTAAAAATATTTTTTTTATATATGTTCCTGCCCCCACTTAATTTTACGAAAACTCCAAAATTCAGCTTTGAGTGATTTTGTGATTATAAAAGCAGAAGACACTGAAGAAAATAAATCATCGATTTTTTTTTTTTTATAAATATCAAACCAGTGTTACACAAAACTCAGCTCTGAATTGTAAAATACAAAACGCAATAAAACTAAGACATTTAATTAAAAAAGCTTTTAACGGCTTTTATGAATAATATATATTAAGAACACTATTGTCTGAAACCAAAATATTTTTCAGATGAAAAATTAATTTTTACAAGAATTGTTTTCTTTTTTTTTTCAATTTTAAATACAAAATATGATAAAATTGTTAAATATTTAAAAATTAAGTTTGAATCAGAGTCTTTTTGGAAATGATGTTATTATAAAAACTATTTTTAATATGCCAAAAATGTATTAAAAATGTTCTCTCGAAAACTATGGATGCACAGTTCTGAAACAATAGGTCACGTGTTTTAAGAGAAAGGCCTTAAGAAATTGCTTTGCTTTCCTTCTGGCTAGCATGTATCAAATTCTCGGACTGACCATCATCATCACATTTTCAAAATTTTTCACATCCTATTTCACTAAATATTTTAATCTTATTTTTTAAATATAATTTATTGTTTTTCAATGAACGACATGCTGCAATTATTTTCTTTTTTAGATTCAATTTTAGGGACAGAAACCGTGTAGGCCTTGGACATATCTTCCTTTAAAAAGTACTTAAAAAAATCAATAAAATATTAAACTTTTGAAAATATTTAATTTTTTAAAATTACTTTATAGTTAAATAAGCTGCTTCACTTAAAATTCGAAAATACTGTCACTTCTGCTTTTCCGTCCAATAAACTGCCCTGCTGTTAGTTGTCGATACATTGACGAAAATGTCAATTCACACCTCCAAAACCAATCACCACGGTTAGACATGCTTCTCTTATTTCCAACTAAATATTTTCAGCTAAAAAATTAAGTAATGCTTATTTCCAATTACATTAAGTAAACTTTAAATTTTCTAATTTTCCTAAAAGAATTTTTCAAAAATGTATAATTGAATTTTACAGAGAATTTCCCTTTTGTTTACAAAGTTGTCAAAAATGGCGAACATGATTGATTTTATGTTCATTTTACTTACTCAAAAAAAAAAAAAAAAATACAGGATTTTTAACTAAAATTTTAGACATGCTAGGAAGGATTAAAAAATGTAAAAAAAATAAATCAAAAAATACTTTGGTCTTTCCTCTTAATAATAACATAAACATTTAGATGATAAAAATATTTTATCAAGTCTTTTTTTTCATCAGGGTATGCTCTCTTTTTAGGAAAATATTGAAGATACCTAATTTGTTTACATTACCTGATAACTGTTCACATCTAATTACAGTGTTAAATTAAGATTTTAATTAACAATTACAGCTACAATTCTGTAAGACAGGGCCCATTATAGATTCATTTTCATTTTAAGTCCAAAACAGATCAAGCCAATCTTTTTACATTTAATCAGTCGAACTCTTGCAAATTGAACTAAATCAGCATCATTTTTCTTCTAATGGAATATATTCCAATGTTATTGTGCCATTTTGAACTTCACTCCACAGCTATGGATGCTTTGAATGTTATTTGTAGAAATGGTTTTAGACAAACTTATTGTGCCTTGACTGTCACATCACATAGTGCCATGATAATTTCATTTGAAGGTTGTTTCTGAACACAATATCAGGCTACAAACGATTTCTCATTTTATTTCTGCTGGTTCAACATTCTTTTTATCCCTTTTACTGATATTTATTTCACAAGGATTTGATTAAAGACGACAATATTTCATTCCAAATCTCATTAGAATCTTTATAAAAGTATCTTAAAATGTGTTATAAGAATGAGCAATTAAATAAATTATTCAACAGATTTCACTGGAATGGTTCCTTATCAGTGTGTGTTAACATGTGACGTTTGAGAAGTGCATTGTGGGAAAACATACATTCACAGATTTCACAATGGAATGTTTTCTCTCCAGTATGTTTATACATGTGACTTTTGAGATGTGAATTTTGGGAAAATTTACATCCACAGATTCCACAGTGGAATGGTTTCTCTCCAGTGTGCGTTAGCATGTGTGTCTTGAGACTTGAATTTAGGGAAGATTTAAATCCACAGATTTCGCAGTGGAAAGGTTTCTCTCCAGTGTGTGTTAACATGTGTGTTTTGAGACTTGAATTTCGAGAAGATTCAAATCCACAGATTCTGCACTGGAATGGTTTCTCTCCAGTGTGTGTTAAGATGTGACATTTGAGATGCGAATTTCGGGAAAACTTACATCCACAGATTTCACAATGGAATGGTTTCTCTCCAGTGTGTATGTACATGTGTCGTTTAAGATCTGAATTTCGGGAAGATTTATATTCACAGATTTTGCAGTGGAAAGGTTTCTCTCCAGTGTGTGTTAATGCATGTGATTTTAGAGATGTTTTTCGGGAAAACTTACATCCACAGATTTTGCAGTGAAAAGGTTTCTCTCCAGTATGTGTTAATATGTGTGTTTTGAGTTTTGAATTTAGGGAAGACTTAAATCCACAGATTTTGCAGTGGAAAGGTTTCTCTCCAGTATGCGTTAACATGTGTGTTTTGAGATTGGAATTTCGGGAATATTTCAATCCACAGATTTCACAGTAGAAAGGTTTCTCTCCAGTGTGTGTTAGCATATGTGATTTTAGAGTTGATTTATGGGAACACTTAAATTCACAGATGTCACAGTGGAATGGTTTTTCTCCAGTGTGTGTTAACATGTGTGTCTTGAGATTTGAATTTTGGGAATATTTCAGCCCACAGATTTCACAGTGAAAAGGTTTCTCTCCAGTGTGTGTTGACATATGTGATTTTAGAGTTGATTTTTGGGAACATTTAAATCCACAGATTTCACAGTGGAAATGTTTCTCTCCAGTGTGTGTTGCCATATGTGATTTTAGTGATGATTTTTGAGGGAAATTACGTCCACAGATTTTGCAGTGGAAAGGTTTGTCTCCAGTGTGTGTTAACATGTGTCTTTTATGATTTGAAGTTTGGGATGATTTAAATCCACAGATTTTGCAGTACAAAGGTTTCCTTCCCGTGTGTGTATACATCTGTTGTTTGAGATATGCTTTTTGAGCAAAGTTAAAACCACGGATTTCACGGTGGAATGGTTGCTCTCCAGTGTGAGTATTGGTGATTTAAAATTATAGAAAATATAACATCTCAGATTTCATAGGAAATGTTTTAATCCCCGAGAGCGTTCTGTTTATTATCTCATGTGTTGACTTACAGTTTACTACAAATATCACAGGGTAAAAATGTCTTCTTTCTCACGAATATTCACCAGAGTTTCAGGTAATCTTAAAGATGCAGACTGAAAAAGAAAAAATATTTTAAGTAGGCACAGGATTACAGGAATAAGAAAGTACACTACATAGAATTATGAAATCGGTTTAAAAAATATGCAATTTCATCTGCTGTCTTAAAACTGTTTCCAAAATGATAAAAATGCATCATCATACTGCATGTTCGTCAAATAAAAATATGTTAATTGGTAATTAAAAGGGACTGATCATCAACTAGATTTTTGAATACAGAGAAATTAAGGCAGAATGACTGATAAATTTGTGTTCATGTCTGGAACATTTATTACATTTTATTTTGACTAAAATCATTTGTACAATGTACAGAAAATAAGTAAAAATAAGATTTAATTTTATTCTGGCTGGCATGTAAAACAAATGATTTCACCAATGCTCCCATAAGCCAATCAAAGACAGGCAACAGAATGCAAACCTCAACCAGAAACACTTTTAATATGAAATTGACAATTCTACACAAATAATATCACCAATGCTCCCATAAGCCAATGAAAGACAGGCAATAGAATGCAAACCTCAACCAGAAACACTTTTAATATGAAATTGACAATTCTACACAAATAATATCACCAATGCTCCCATAAGCCAATGAAAGACAGGCAATAGAATGCAAACCTCAACCAGAAACACTTTTAATATGAAATTGACAATTCTACACAAATAATATCACCAATGCTCCCATAAGCCAATGGAAGACAGGCAATAGAATGCAAACCTCAACCAGAAACACTTTTAATATGAAATTGACAATTCTACACAAATAATATCACCAATGCTCCCATAAGCCAATGAAAGACAGGCAATAGAATGCAAACCTCAACCAGAAACACTTTTAATATGAAATTGACAATTCTACACAAATAATATCACCAATGCTCCCATAAGGCAATGAAAGACAGGCAATAGAATGCAAACCTCAACAAGAAACACATTTAATATGAAATTGACAATTCTACACAAATAATATCACCAATGCTCCCATAAGCCAATGAAAGACAGGCAATAGAATGCAAACCTCAACCAGAAACACTTTTAATATGAAATTGACAATTCTACACAAATAATATCACCAATGCTCCCATAAGCCAATGAAAGACAGGCAATAGAATGCAAACCTCAACCAGAAACACATTTAATATGAAATTGACAATTCTACACAAATAATATCACCAATGCTCCCATAAGCCAATGGAAGACAGGCAATAGAATGCAAACCTCAACCAGAAACACATTTAATATGAAATTGACAATTCTACACAAATAATATCACCAATGCTCCCATAAGCCAATGAAAGACAGGCAACAGAATGCAAACCTCAACCAGAAACACTTTTAATATGAAATTGACAATTCTACACAAATAATATCACCAATGCTCCCATAAGCCAATGAAAGACAGGCAATAGAATGCAAACCTCAACCAGAAACACTTCAAATGTGAAAATTCCTATTAGATCTTTTTCAGATAAACATTCCATCAGAAAACACGTCAGTTTCATTTAAACCTTTCTTTTTGTTTATTTGCACATTAATATTCATGTCGGTTGGTGACTTATCCATATATAATTGACCTCAAGTATTACCTTCAGTATTTCACAGGAAACTGAATCTCAAATCTCTTATGGAAATGCATTCAAACATACACAACAGATTTTCTTTTAAAAAGTTTATAATTGTTCATTTTGCTCATGACATTTCTTTCACTAAATTTCAAACTTCAGTTTATATATATCCAGGTAAGATAATAATAAATGGAGTATAATTCCACCGTGCGACACTATTAGCTATGGTAATTAATTAACCATAAAAATTGAACAGAAAAATGCTGAAAACAAAAAAGAAGTGTTAAAAATTATCCCAAAGAGTATACCGTTCGACATGAAAGGATTTTATTCCCATCCCCGCAAAAAAAAAATCTATTTTTCTCAAGAAACCAAAGAATTGTGTCAATGGTAATTTCACAGAATGGCCATGTGACAATCTGTGATAATTGATTAATGCTAGTTGCTAAAAGTGCTGGGCAAGAAAACACAAAATAACCAGAATTGACGAAGATACCATTTAAAAGTGCATGAGATATTAAGTACACCAGTAAGGAAGTGGTCAGGCAAGAGGGCCATGCGTTAATTGTAAGAATTTTGGCAGGAAGAAAAAGGAATTGCAAAAACAAAGTTCCAGTTCATAATTCCAAGAAATCCTGAATAAGCAATGGTGTCAAAGAGTTAATTAATGAAGCAAGCTTAGCCACACCAGCACGATCGAGATGCCATTGGTCGGGTGGTAGCAGTGGTGATAGGTGGAGGTAAAATGGTAAGGAAGACGGAGTAGTTACTAATGACCAATGAAAGGAATTGGTGTGAGGTACCAATAGGAGGAGGAGGGAGTTTAGGAGGATAGCTCTCCTGCAACCTCTCCTCATGGACAAAGGGCTCCCCCCAAAATAGAAAGTAATTAATTTTCCAAAAACGGGAAGTAATTAATTTTCCTAGCCAGACAACAAAGATATCCTTGTTAGAAATCAGAGATTTGCCGAAAATCTCAGGCTGCGTCTAAACTTGCACCGGTTTTTGGTCAAAGTCCGTATAAGTGGGCGCCCTTGGGCAGTTCGCCAGTTAGTCAGAGTTCCAGTGCATGCGAAGGAGCCAGAGTTGCTGCGCAGAGCTGAGATATTCCAACTGCTGCCTGCAACTTTGCCTTCCTACAAACAGCAAGTTATACTGACGAACGAAGCTAAGCCAGCAATTAAAAACTAAGCCTGTTGACTTAGAAGACCAGAACTTGCATAGAAGTATAAGTGTGTCACTCTCAGAAGAAACGGGTTAGAAAGAAAACACTCCTGTATAGAACAGACTGATAAAAGTTGATTTGCTTTCTTTAAATATACCCGAACCTTTGTGGTTTTCATTTATTTCTTTTTGCTAGTGTCACCTTCAGTTTAGACTCACCTTACATGATGACCCTGGTGTCTGATTGATCTCATCAACCTAAGATCAAAATCACAACATGGGTCGGTTAGACTTGAGATCAAAATAGTTACTTCAGTAACCAGCCATTGGAAGGGAGCAGAGAACAACAGAGCTGGTGTTGAACCAGTTGCAACTGGTATGAAGCCGTTATGTATTCGTGCCATCAGAATCAACCGACCATCCCATTTGGTACCCTGAACAAAGGATCCCACCGGGTAGCGACGACTGAGTCAAACCCAGACACCCCCAGTATGTGTAACAGGTTGGTGCCATGACCAGGATTTGACCCTGGACTGACCACTGTAATAATTGTCTGTAATATTTAATTTAAAAGTGGGGCTCAATACAGTAAAGCTCAATATTATTTATTATCAGAGATGAAAACAAAACAAAAAATACAGATTTTAGTCATGTTCAAATGATATTATCATATATACTATATACTTGCTCTGTCATTGCACGATTGAGCACTTTCTACTGATGTGCCTTTTTAGCATACTCCTTCAGCTTTTATTCTCTATGTTAATATGTATATGCAATGGTAGATGGATGCTCAGAACTTGGCATATTGATTTTGGCAGCATGCTCCTTTGCCATGTCCCAATTGAACCTCTGACACTGAGCCACACTTTTAGCACAGATGTAAATATATTCTAGTGTTTGAGAGATTCATCTCATTGTTTTTGTCCCCTTTTTAGAGTGGGACGCTCTGCTTCTGAAAGCTTATTATCAGACTCTGTGCCAGTGCACTCTTGTTTTGACGGAGTCATGCTGGTGAAGATCTCTGAATCATTACTATCGGGGCCTTGTTCCTCGGGAGAATCCATAGGCATTGTATTGTCATTACTATCAAGAGGGAGAGATATTGCTTTAGAAGAGAGCTGTTCTTTCCTTTGGTTTGATAACTCGCTGGCAGCACCTGGCTGTGAGAGCCAAGAAGAAAGAGAGAGAGATAGAGAGATCCTAACCAAACTTCAGATTGGAAATTTAAAAAACCTTTCATGAGGTGTTGCATTAGTTCTTGTACTCAATAGTGTTCTTGCATTGTACAGAGACTCGGTTATTACGTCTTCCCAATGCCTAATTGGAAGGATTTGGTTTTTCGTGATGCCTGGATGACAGATTTTATGAACTTTTTGTAGATCTTTGATCTCTTTATTGATCCACACACTCTTGACAATGCGTCCACCATTGCATTTTTCTTTCCTGACCAATAGAAAATGTCAAACAAAAAACAGGAAAACTCTACCTTCCATCTCACTAACTTTTTATTTTGCTTGACATAAAAGAGACTGACTTTTGGTCAGGGATTAACTTAAAGCGGTGACCAATTAAGAAATGTTACCATTTTTTTTAGAACCTTTTCAAAAGCTGAATGTCTCTGCTCAGATATTGACCAATGTTCTCGAGAAGAATGCTACAGGGTGCCCAGATTGCCATAATGTGGCAGGTATGGCATGGCCAAAAGTGTCAGTCTCTACTTCTATGTCAGAATTTGCCAAAGTGATGGCTGAGTTGGCAATATCTCTTTTAAACAGCTCAAAAGCAAATTTTGGTAATTTTCCTAAGTGGGTGTATTTTTTCAGAAAGGGAGGGTATCTGTTGAGAATAATGAGCAAACATACCCAATGTTCATCACAAGGCAGCTATGGTGTTGGAATAGAGAGTTTCCGTTGTGGTTTTATCTGTTCAGGGTTCTGGCTTCATGATTCCTTTACCCACAATATATCCTAGTAGTCTGATGGTTGTCAACCTGTAAGAACTGTTGTCATGGCTGAGCATAAGATATTTCTTGATAGCCACCAAAAATCATTTTAGGTTGAGATTGTGGTTGGCCCAGACATGGCCACAAACTGACACATTATCTATGTAGGCAAAGGTGCCTTGTAATTTTTCTTAAAGAATTATTTTATCAAGAACCCTCCGAAAACTGGAAACCCTATTAGTGACCTCAAACAGAATCCATTGGAACTAATAAAGTCATCCGCCGGCTTCAAAAGCCGTATCAAGCTTATATTTAGGGTCTATAGCTACTTGGTGGTAAGCACTCCTAAGGTTTGTGTTAAATATTCTGTATTTGGCGATCTCGTTTATCATCTCGGCAATACGGGGTATAGGGTATGTATCCAGGAGGGTGTATCTGTTTGGGAATAGTCTATGACAATCCTTTTTTTTATTATTATCAGAGGATGTTATTGTACCCTCCATGGTGATTTGCTTTCTTTGATTATTCCTTCTATTGACATTCTTTTCATTTCTATTTGAAGAAATGTTTTGTTTTCAAGAAAATATTTTTGAGATTTGGCAGACATCAGATTACAGTTTTTGGTTAAGTTTTCAAAAATTACATTTACATTTATGGCAGTCAAGCCACAGATGTTCAATGCTGGTTGAGGGCCCCCAAAAGGAGATTAATATGAGAATGCTGTTGGAAGAAATTGTGGCACAGTATTACATAGTAGCACAGATCTGGCATTACAAAGAATTTGGTTTAGTGCAGTTAGTTTGATTCAAATCTAAGCCAGCCAAAATGTATCCTCATACCTGCGAAGATAGTAAAGTGTTTGCCATAGACACCTATTACAATATACAATTTTAAATGTGTCTTTTTTCAATATCAGGGCTAATAAAACTCTCTGAGCTGCCTGTGTTGACTAGAGCATTCATTTCTACCCTATTTATTTTTACCATCAAAAGATTTAGCATTTGCAGTTGATACAATACTAGTCACCACTTCTTTAGCATGATGAATATAAAAAGATTGACTAAGATGGTTTTAACTAAACCATGCAGTTGTATCCACATTGCTTGATCAACTGTTGAAACATTTGTAAAACTCATTATTAATTAATAATAATAATTATTAAACATTAATTTTCACCTTCATTAACCTCTTGACGACATTGCAAAAGTTTGTATCTGAAGACTCAAAATTTTGACCTGGGTCATAAACTGCTCTATGTCGCTGCCTAAGGTTCTTTCACCCTTAAAGACAAACATTTCCCCTGTCTAATGGCCCTCTTTTCCTGCCCAAATTAGTAGATAGTTTACCTTTACACCCTCACTGATGTTGCAAAGTAACCCAATGGAATGTAACTTGATTTGTAGTCATTGTGGCCTTGTTGGGGGTCAGAAATAAATATATAAAGAGAGGAATTGAGTTAAACAAATATATTCACAGAAACAGGAGTACAAAAGATATACAAACGAGCAAGAATGTTCAGTTCAACTGTCAGAGCTGACTGCTGGAACTACACTCTCTAAAAGGCAGTACCTGCTCTTATTTATAGCTGGGAGAGTCCATGTGTGCATGGGTAAATTACCATAACAGTAGATGCCAGACAAAAATCTATTAAAATGAGAGCTACATTCACATGTTCTTCCTTAGTCAATCACTTCTGACACAATATTTATTTACTTCATGTTTCACAACATTCATTGATGTAAGAATCAAACTGAAATTAAATTACATGTAATAACAAACTACCTATGGAAAAGTTATTCTGTTATATATAAGAAATCATCTTTTAAAATCCTATGCATGTCCATTTTGCACATCAAATTTATTTCTCTTTCACTAAATTTCAAACCCCTTCTAATATATTTAAAGTGAGAATAACAAATGACCATTCCATGATGAATATCTGACAACTGTTTTTAGGAACAGGTAAATATATGTTCTTGGCGATTTCTATATAGGAATGCCTATATTATATAATCAATGAAATTTTCATTTCAGTTTAGTATATTGTAGTAGGTAAATATATGAAATATTAACAACAATTACCTCTAAAAGACTTCCTTCTGTAACCTAAAGTATTTGCAGAATCTATACAGTATTTGCCATTCCTAGAATTGTATGATCATTACAGATAATCATTAATTAAATGATTTAATTAATGATTATCTTTGTATTATAAAAAAAAGTCCAACTCCCCAAAAATGAATATCAACACATATGCAATCTAAAGTTTTAATGTGTTTGGACTATATTTTAAAGGAAAAAATTACAATGACAAAGACAAAATGAAATATTTTTAAAAAATTTAAATTTTCAGAACTTAAATTAGCTCCCTCCATTTGCTCACTAAAAACAACAGCAGAACCTGATGAAAAAAGGCCACAAACTTAATAAAAACAAAGTTTTATTCTCAAAATGTTTGTATTATTATTAAGAGGAAACATCAAAGTATTTTTTAATTATTTTAATTTTTTTTAAACGTTTCTAACACATTCGAAATTTTGGTTAAAAATCTTATTTCACAATTATTGTTTTTTACACTTTTTTTTTCTACTGAAAAAAAAAAACACATTGATATGGAAATCGTTGCAAAAATCAAGTAAATGTTGAATTTTAATGAAACTTTCAGGACTTATTCACAATTGAATTTAATTTTTGCCTTAGAATACCTTGGTAAATATATATATATATATATATATCGGTTTTGTAGTGCGTATTCAATTTATGTAATGTAAATCATTCAAACGAAAAACAAATACTGAAGCTAGTTATATGGCCATATAACTAGCTTCAGTATTTGTTTTTCGTTTGAATGATTTACGTTACACACACATATATATATATATATATATATATATATATAATTCATCGAGGTTCCAGACTCGATGAATTACTTAATTATAATTATCAAATCCTAACAATTTCTATCATTTATATATCATTGCTTGATTCGGCTTCTAATGCTCTGGAGTGAGCGGCTTGGTGATAGTAGTCGTGGCTACGGTGGGCACAGTCCTATGGTTACAGAGAACTTCAGTTGAGTTCCACCACGGAATTTGTGAGCGAGCGGCGCTATATTGAGTCCGATTTGCTACCTCTTCGTCACCGAGACCCGTTGGAACAGTTGGTATGACGTTTGCTTGACAACCTAACTGTCAGGGTTTCAATTCTCGGTAGTGGATGCGCACTGCTGATGAGTCCCAAATATAGGACGAAACGGCCGTCCAGTGCTTTCTGCATTCTGTTGAGGTTTCAGACTCGATGAATTACTTAATTATATATATTTTATACATATGTTACCCTTATGTAATAATTTCATGAAATTTTGGGAAATTAAATTTATTTTATCAGTTAAAAGTAGAACTCCTTGGAAAATGTAAATCTTCAATTTTTTTGCAAACTTTTACTATTTGTACTGAAAATCTGCTCGGAATGGTAAACTAAAAAAATGTAATCAAACTGTGACATTTAATTAGAAGAACTTTTAATTGCTTTTGTAAATAAGTTATATGAAGACACTTGTCTTAAGAAAATTATTTTTGATGAATAATGAAATTTTGCAAGAATTTTTTTCATCTTTTTAAATTTTCATTATAATATTTAAAATTCTGCATTTCTTCCTTTTCTGTGATTTTGTTAAGTGGAAATGAAATTTATGAATCAAAAATGAAAAGATTAATATACTTATGTTTTAATACAATATTTTAAAATTTTTTTTACTTTAACCATTCCCATTTTTCATCTATGGTAGCCTATACGTGGCTTTAATATGAAAATGTCTCACACTCTAAAAGTTGTTCTCCCTTTACAGAAAAAGTCGCTTGTCTCCAATTCATTATTCACTGCTTACATTTCAACACATTTTAAACATCCCTTCAGTTTTAAAACTTTAAAATTTAAAGTAAGTTTCAGCTTTTTAATTTCACTAAATATCTTTATTTTAAGTATTTAGTGTGGACCCTACTTCAATTCAGTAATTTTTTCTAGTTTAACTTTTTTAAGAAGAAATAAAAGAAATGTTTTTTTGATAGTAGATTTTAATTTTTTCAGTTTGTTCCTTTTTTTATAGTTATTTTGTTAAACATTTTATTTAATTTTAAATGTTTAATAAATTTAATCATTTATTTTATTCACATTTGAAATTAGTTTTCTAATTTTTTTTATTAATTTTGAATAGTTTTCAACACCAAGTGTTTACAATTTTTGAATTGAAGAAAATAGAAATAAAATCTTTTTTAGCGAATATTAATTAAAGTTAATTAACTATTAATGATTACAGAATATTTTAAATATTATAAAATAATTTCCAGATCAAGGTTTTAATTTTCTTGCCGACTTTTATTTTGATTTTTTAAATTTTATATGCGGAGAAGTGAAATAATTTTGAGAGCATAGAGCAGCATTCAAAGTGGACATATTTTGGAAAGATCTCCCCCAAAATATGGAACATTAGAGAAAATAGCAGAATGGGCCACTTGGAGAATGCCAGAAATGGTTTCCAGCCAGTTTCATTTAATTCGATTACAAAACTTTGGCCACTCTACAAGGATAGAAATTCTCGGAAATAACTTATCAGAATTTAAAAAAAAAAGTGGTGTCCCATTGGGTTGAGAGATCAGCTTCTGTCCAATCATCTACTGCCTCTTCGACCCCCCCCACCCCAGTTGCAATTACAACTCTGCTGCAAGCGCAACCCTTTCTGCTGCAACTGAAACCCTTCATCCTCAAATTCAAAATTGGGTACAACTTCAAATCTGCCTAAAACTTCTTCCCAGTGTTCATCTTACACTGATTTTCAAAAAAACAAAAAAACAGTTGGAAATAAAAAATAATAAAATGATATCGCATGAAGAAAAAGAAAAAAAAAAGAAATACAAAAGAAAAACAAATAATTCCAACCATTTTGTTAGCAGAAAACTCCATGATGACGGTCTTTTAGGTGGAGTTCCTGATTCTTTTATTGCATATGCTGTGAAAAATATTTTGGGAACATTTTTGCTGGAAGATGACTGTTTGAAAAAAAAGGTTCTACAACAGTTTACAGAATGGTGGGGGAACTTAGCTTCCTTTCAGATGCGAAGGACGTTCAATGCAGTGTAAAGTGCAGAGAACTGCACTTTAGCTTTTGATTCAATGATACAAGATGGAAACCATGTGAATTGTGTGGTATTAACAACACCATCTTCCTCTCATCTTGTGTCACTGGAACATCTTCCTGGAGGGACAGCTATGAACTACAAGCAGGATATTTATGACTGCATCAACAACTCAGCTAAAGATGGCTCACTGCTTACTAGCAAAAGTGTTGATGCCAGTTTGAAAAACATCATTTTGAAAATAAAATGTTGCTTACCAGAAAAATATTTTTCTACATCTGTCCCCCCTCACACACACACACACCTTAATTTTATGAAAACATAAAAATTCGACTATGTGTAATTTTGTGTTTATATTAGTTAAAAACAAAAGTCTTTGAAGAAAAAAATCTATTTTTTTGTAAATCTTAAACTGGTTTTACCCTAAACTCAGCTCTGAATTGTAAAATACAAAACCCAATAAAAGTAAGACATTATTTAAATAAAAATCTTTTATTGGCTTTTATAAATAATCTATATTAAGGACACTATTGTCTGAAGCCAAAATATTTTTCCAATGAAAAATGATTTTTTACAAGACTTTTTTTTCTCTCCAATTTTAAATATAAAATGTAATAAATTTGTTAAATATTTTAAAATTAAGTTTGAATCTGTGTATTTCTGAAATGCTGTTATTAAAAAGCTCTATTTTTTTTACAGATCATAAATTTGAAAGCTTATTACAATCTGAAACACAATACAATTTTTTGTCACATTTTCAAAATTTTCAATTTTCTTTTTTACATCCTATTTGACTAAATATTTTAATTTCAATTCTGTCTATTAATTTATTGTTTTTCAATGAGAGACATGCTGCAATTACTAATTATATTCTTTTTTAGATTCAATTTATGGACGGAAACAGTACTGGCTTTGGACATATCTTTGTTAAAAAAAAGTACTTTAAAAAATTCAATTAAATATTGAACTTTTGAAACTGAAAGTATTTAATTTTTTTAAATTAATTTATAGTTAAATAAGCTGATTCACTTAAAATTTGAAAATACTGTCACTTCTATCTTTCCTGCCGTTAGTTGTCAATACATTGAAACGTCAATTCACATCTCCAAAACTAATCATTATGATTAAATATGCTTCTCTTATTTCCAACTAAAAATCTTTTCTGCTAAAAAATTAAGTAAGGTTTGTTTCAAATTACATTAAGTATACTTTTTAAATTTTCTAATTTTCCTACAATAACGTTTGAAAAAATGTATAATTGACTTTTAGATTTTTAAACGGAGAATTTCACTTTTGTTTATAAAGTTGTCAACAATGACTGACATGATCGATTTTATGTCAATTTTGTTGACTCAAAAAAAAAAAAACAAGATTTTTAACTAAAACTTCTGACCTGCTAGGAAGAATTAAAAAATGTAAAAAAAAAATAATCAAAAATAATACTCTGGTCTTTTCTCTTAATAATAAAAAAATATTTAGACGATAAAAAAAATACTTTATCAAGTTTGTGGCCTTTTTTCATCAGGGTATGCTCTTTTAGGGAAGTATTGAAAATCCCAAGCTAAAGTGAGAAAATGGTCGTTTGTAAACAAACTTTTTTGAAATCGAGCAAAAAAAAAAAAAAGGATCTGATATTGAATATTTCGATGAATAATAAACTTGGATATGAATTGTTTTTTCATTAAATAAAAATTTCATTAGAATAATCAATAAACGTTTAAAAAAAATCTTAAAAATAAAATTCTGTAATCATGAGACAATAATGAGAAAAGGCGCCAATGTTTTAAAAATACTTTTAAAATTTTATTTATATAATAATACGAACATAATATTTTTTTTAATTTTCATTTCCTTCGGCTTCCCTTCAGGTGATTATATTTTAAATAAAACTGGAATTTATGTTCAAAGACGACATCTAATTCATTTAAAATATTTTTTCTGGGTTTTTTAGGAAATCCGTGACGGTTCGTCTCACTTACTTACCTTTTTTTTTTTTTCAGGAGTGAAGAAAACTTTTTCATAGAAAAACAAACAGGATTTAAAGTTGTTGTTGGATTTGATATTTTCTTTCTCAACCTCGAAAATCAAGAAAACTTTCTATTTTCAAATCAACTGCAATTAAAAAAGGATTCCAAAATAAAAAGACTTGTAGTTTCTGAACACAAACAGCGAACAAAACAAAGAATTGGTTCCTTGCTAAAAAAAATGTCTGGGTGCAGACAATATGTAGTTACCGCCCACTTTTACAATGAAAAAAAAAAAAACCCAACAAAAACGAAAAAACATAGCATGATGAAAAAAAGCCCCAAACTTAATAAAAAACAAAGTTTTATCGTCAAAATATTTATGTTATTATTAAGAGGAAGGATCAAAGTATTTTTTTGATTACTTTATTAAATTTTTTAATCATTTATAACACGTTCAAAATTCTGGTTAAACATCTTGTTTTCGTCACCGGTTTTTACCGTTTAATGTTTACAATTAGTGTTTTGGCGCCTTTTTTCCAGTCGAAAAGCACTGATTTGGTATTTCTTGCAAAAATCAAATAATTGTTTCATTTTAATGAAACTTTTAGAACTTCTTCACAAATGAATGAAATCATTTTTTTAAAATAAAATTTCGGTATTTTTTTTTTTCATACATAATGTTGCCAATTTCAATGAAATGAAAACTAACTTAATTTCATGAAATTTTCATCCCCAATTTTTTTTTTTATTAGTTTAAGGACTCCTTGGAGATTGTAAATCATCAATTTCTTTTTTCTTTCAAACTACTGCTACTACTCATTTTACGAAAATCTTCTCCGAATCGTAAAACAAACAAAAATGCACTAACACCGAGTATGACATTATTTAATTAGAAAAGCTTTTAATTGCTTTTAAATAAGATTTATTAAGGACACTATTGTCTTAAGTTCAAGTAAAACATTTTTCGATGAATAATGAATTTTTACAAGAATTGTTTTCATTTTTTTTTAATTTTTTAATTCTAATAATTAATAAATCATTTTAAAATTCTGTATTCTCTTTAGGTGATATTGTTATTAAGTGAAAACCGTGGCGGAATTCCACTACATTTATTTAATTTTGATTAGAAAAGCAAAATTATGTGAAGAAAGGGACAAGGCAAAGGTATCAATATATATAAAAATTGTATTCAACAATGCATACAATAAAGAACGTGTAAGAAAAAGCATGCAATGAGT
This sequence comes from Acanthosepion esculentum, assembly GCA_964036315.1. NCBI lineage: Eukaryota > Metazoa > Mollusca > Cephalopoda > Sepiida > Sepiidae > Acanthosepion > Acanthosepion esculentum. The sequence goes on along the minus strand of OZ038517.1, from coordinate 69,054,844 downwards.
AAGACGAGAGTTGTCTCTCTTTGACTATCAAAGTTATCTGAAAGAAAAGAAAGAGTTATTAGTCTGTTATAAATGTTTTTTTTAACAGTTCTGCTGTTATGTAAGTGTAAAGTAATATGCAGTCTATGAGCTTTGAGTGAGAAGATCGGCGCATAGCTTCAACAGTTGTGGATTTCTGTGGCAGCTAAAGTCTCACTACTGCCTCTCCTCTTATTTTTTTCTTGCTTTTATAGGTGATCATTGAATCAGGAGTGCTGTGTGGGAAGAATCATTCTCCCCAAAGCTCATTCACTGATTGGTCGATACTGACCAATCAGTGAATGAGCTTTGGGGAGACTTCTGGGAGCTGATTCTCCCAAAAGTGCCCAAAATCTACCATAAAACTATATTTATGAATCAAAAATTGGAAAGCTTATTAAATGACGTTTTGCACCAAGATTTTAAAAATAATTTTTTTTATGTATATAAAATATTGCATATTGCATTTGAAAGTATGGTCGACCATACACAACATTATCAGAAAATAAAAACAATGACTATAGTAAATTTAGAAAAGTCAAAAATTCTTAAAATTAGATTTATGTTAAATATTTATCCAACATTTTTAAGATTACTGAGTACTTAACAGTTATATAAAAATATCACACACCCGTCATTTTCTTAAATTACTGTATATACTTGTGTATCATGCAACATTTGAAGACTTATTTTGTCAAGCTAATTTGACTACAGTAACTGGATATATATCCTGGTCAGTAGTGTAGCCAGAGCGAGCAGTACATAAGCTAATTTTATATTTCATGTATATATACGACACACTTCAAAATTAGGTCTTTAAATGTCAGATAATACACGATTATATACAGTATGTCTTAACAGATAAATTCTTCGTAGAACAACAATAAAGGGATTGACACATTTTTATTAAGGAATAAAGATACCTGGAGTAGTTTTCTGCTTTTACCAACAGTATTAATATTAAGGAAACACAGTGTAAAGTGTAATTTGTTGTTCTGATCTGTGAACATTAAATCATCATACCTCTCCATAAGCAATGAACACTTACAAAAGCCTGGAGTAGATTATAATGAAACTACCCACCACCCACTCAGTGTGAAGCTATAGACAGCCACAGAAATTAGAAGTATGATTTTATCTGATCTCAAGTATTTTTGTTTGATAGACCAACATATTGTTTCATTTTAATTTTGATCTTCTAAACAGAAATCACTTTAAGCAATGTGTGACATGGATTTAAAGGGCTGTATGACGGTTTTTTGTGATCAAGAAGCCACAAAACAGGAAATTGATTATACCTGGGTCTATACTAAATGTTATACTTGGGATCAGAAATAGTTCTGGACATCATTCTTGGCAGGGAATAAACATGTGTGTGTTGCAGTCATGAAGCGTACATTTTTTGTTGCCAGTGACCAAGTTGGTTTTGGCTAGCTGTGCAAGGAACTGGAATGAAAATAACACGGATTTTATCTGTCTATATCTCTGAGATGAGGTATTATGATTACTTGCATTATTTACATTATTTGAACTGTTATGCTCATCTTCATTGCCATATTCACAATGTTTCAGCCGTTGTACGCTCCGGCCTTCTTCAGGTGATTGGATCTCTGAGATGAGGTATTATGATTACTTGCATTATTTACATTATTCAGACTGTTATCCTCATCTTCATTGCCATATTCACATTTCGGCTGTTGAACGCTCTGGCCTTTTCGGAGTGATTGGATCTCCGAGATGAGGTATAATGTTTACTTGCATTATTTACATTATTTTGACTGTTATCTTCATGTTTCTAAACAAAAAAATTTCTAAAATTAGATTACAGAGAATATTTTTTGTTCTCAAGGACACAGGGCCCAGTGGATAAAGGCATTGGTTAGATCCAGTGAGTAGACACAAAAAGTTGTGAGTTCAATACCAGGCCACAGCAGTGGTGAACCAAAACTTAGAGAGTTGATTTAAAGGGAAATAACCAAGACATCTGGAAGAGACATGGCATTTGGAACTAGAACAATCTACCCTGGTGGATAAAATAAAGGGTTCAATTCTTAAATTCCAATCACCTGAAGAAGGCCGGAGTTTACAATAGCCAAAACACGACGATGAAGATGAGGATAACAGTCTGAATAATGTAAATAATGCAAGACATTGATTTTATTTACAAAGCCTTTCAGCTAAGTAAAAATAAAATGTTTTAATGAGTAGAGTACAAGCCTGACCTGTTTCTTGCCAGCTTTCAACCTATTCTGCTGACTTTTCAATTTGAGAATGAAAACAAATCCCTTCACAGTAACAAAATGAATTAAACCATTTTAATAGGAAACATTTATTTATTAAGATACTGGCAGCATGGCCTGGCGTTGCCCATGCTTGATTCAAAAATCGTACAACTCATACAGCAATCGCTATTACTTGACTTAAAATAATTTTGCCCTTCCTTGCCTTTAAAGGAGTGCCCTTTGTCATGCTGATGTTGCTACATGCCTTACTTCTTGCCTATCTCACACTGCGAATATTTTCTAAGCTCTATACTACACATTAAATCTGTTACGAAAAAAGAACTAAACAAAATGAACACAAAACGATCAGCTTTAAAAAAGGACTCATAACTGGAAAAAACGAATGAAAAAACAACAAATATTTTTTCACACCCAACCCAGTTCTGCGGAATCAGAATCAACATTGAGTTTAAGCAAGCGAATGAGCCAATTGGAGTAAAGTGCCATGCAGATTAAAATTTTTCCCACTTGTGACGAATGCAGCTATTGATTTTTTTTGCATGCTAGCATGCTAGTTAACATTCGTGTCAGTCAGCTGTTGGCTCTCATGCTGGCCAATAGAATCTTCCTGTCTATTTGTGGCAGCCAGCTATAGGCTCTCACTCTGGTCAGTAGAAAATGGCTGCAAACTACATGAAAACTGCCGTAGAAGCATGAACAAATCGATTATTTCCACTATCGATGGGAGTTGAGAAATGCAAAGTCAGTCTTGGCCTTTTCTGCTAACTTGGAGCATGTGCATGTAAATTTTGGTGTAAATCCATCGAAAATTGCGGCCGTGTATTCGTTACACACACATGCTGCTTTTTATAGATAAAGATTTCCAGATTTAAATTCTGTTCTCATCATATTTCTGTTCAGAAGTCTGATGCTTTTTAACTCAAGTGTAATCAGCTGTGTTATGGTTTCTTAGCCACATTTGAGTTGAATCACAGCTTCCCCAAAGATCCAATAGAAGACCTATCAAATTTATAACTAAAATATTTGCCACATTTTTAACTTCAAGACGATTGCTTTTGTCAGAATAAATTATGTTCAGCATAGAAAAACCCCTTTCACCCCCTGCAGAACTTACAACAATGGTATTAATCATATTTTTAGCTCTTTAGATAATTTTGGGTACCACATGTTTATGGTCATTTCTTGATACATTTTTGATGTAATTACAGGAATCATTAACAGAGATCTCATGATGTAAGAAAAGTCCAGTAAGTTCTCTTTGACATCATTCAAGGGAACTACATCTTCTTCAATATCCCAAGAATCTACATTCAGAATATTAATTGATGAATTTTATTGTTTACGTTATGAATTATTGCTTATACCATCAAAATCCATTAGTCTTAATCTCATGTTTATTATCATTGCATTCAGTCACTTTTGATGAGGACTCATATTGTTTTCAAGAAAATTAATATGCAGAAATTATTTAGAAGAAAAAATTTTCTTTCTGGGAAATTTGAACGCTTTGTTCATTTAATCAATTATTCAGCACATAAAATATTTACACATCTTCTTTGAAGTGCATCTGGCATCAAAGAAATTTCGGTTAATTTGCAGTATAAGAACCAAAAGCCCATGGTAATGAAAATGCTCCATTATGGTGTGAAGTGGCCTGATTATTTAAAAAATGACATTAAAAGTTTGTGCTCTATTACCGTGTAGGAGTTATGGACAATGTAAGTTTGACTTTTTTCACATCGTGTCAACAGAATGGCTGCCATTATTGGCTTTGTTTACATACGTTTGCCTCGAGTAGTCATGTATGGAAGCTTCACTTGTCTTGATTACTGTGCAAAGTTTAAAATGAATGCACAATTCCAAATATAGCAGTAAAAATGAAAACAAAACAAAAAATAAAATCAAAATTACGTGCCTGAAAGAATAAAAAAATTGAAGTTTTCCTTTTTTTTTTTCAGTGATATCTTTTTTTTTAAATTGTGTTGTAAAAGTTTCCTTAAAATCCGAAAATTAAAATAAAAAAAAGAAAACATCATTTTTTATCTTTCAGACACTTTATGTGCCTGAAAGTTAAAAAAAACGATGTGTTCTTTTTTTTTCAACAATGCTTTTTTTTCAATGTTATATTTATTTAGAAAAGTTTTCAATTTTGTTTCTACAACAAATAGAAACCAATTTAATAAAAAAGAATTTGTTATTTAATAAAGCTTCACTTCCACAAAGAAACAAAACTTTTAACTGGAAAAAAGGAATTTATAGCAATTAAAAAGACTATTCATTTAAAGCTTCATTTAAAAAAAAAAAAAGAAAGTGCATTTTAAAATAACTTTCACAAAAACTGCACAGTAATCAAGACAAGTTAGGAGATAGGAAAATCAGTAAAAAGGCCGTTAACGAAGTAAGCTTCTACACATTACTACTCATGGCAAATGTATGTAACCAATGCTAGTAATGGCAGCCAGGAAACATGAAAGAGATCGAACTTACATTGTCGATAAATCCTAAACAGTAGTCTAGCACAAACTTTTATTATCATTTTTGAAATAAGGAGGGAATTTCACACCATAATGGGACATTTTCATTACCATGGGATTTTGGTGCTTATACTGCAAATTAACCGAAATTTCTTCCAGTATATCGATTATTAATGCCAGATCTCACATAAAAGATTATCTTGGCCATTCCAGCAAATTTCTTATTAGTAGAAAAAATCGTATAATGATCTATGGCTGCCCATCTTGGACCTAAAACTCTACCAATCTTCAGGATTTCAATTCCCAGTTTGTTTGAACTTTTCATCAGTGTCATTTGGTTTTTATTAGACTGGTAAAAGATCTTGTATATTTCATCAATAAATGCTTTAAAGTGATTCCCTTGTTTTCTATCGTTGATAGAATCACCGAAAACAAGCTGAATACGATGACTCAAACAATGCTAAATAATGATCTCAGGAAAATAATTTTTCATTTTAACACACAACGCTGAGTTCCTCCCCTGCATTAAACTTGCTCCATCTGAGCAAAATCTAACCAAATTATTCTTCAAATATTGAACATGAAATCCTACTGAATACAAACTTTTTACTAGAGCTTAGATGATTTCAGCCTCTTAGCCTTGTAATTGCACCAAATCAACAAAAATTGTTGGCAAAAAAATCACTCTTTAACGTTGATAATATTACTGAGGCTTCATCAACTATAACATAGATCTTTAAATACTTTACATTATTCAGACTGTTGTCCTCATCTTCACTGCCAAGTTTACAATGTTTTGACTGTTGTATGCTCCAGCCTTCTTCAAGTGATTGGAATTTCAAACTGAACCCTTTATTTTGTCCACTGGGGTAGATTGTTCTAGTTCCATGTGCGATGCCTCTTCCAGATGTCTCAGTTATCTCTCTTTAATTCAACTCTCAAAGTTTTTTTGTTTACTACTGCCGTAGCCAGGTATTGAACTCACAACTCTTTGAGTCTCGTCACTGGATCTAACCAATGCCTTTATCTAATGGGCCATGTGTCTACCCCAGGAGATAAAAATGAAGGTTTCAGTTCGAAATTCCTATCATCTGAAGAAGGTTGGGGTATACAACGGCTGAAACGTCATTAATATGTCAATGAAGATGAGGAAAACAGTTCAAATAATGTAAATAATCAAAATATCTCTCTCTCTCTATATATATATATATATTTGAATTGGACATAGTCCGACAATTTATTTAAAGACATTTATAATATGTTTAATGTTCTTTTTATAGATACAAGTATTTAAGCAAATGCTCTGTTTTATAATAAACAGTATTAAATAACATTTACCGGCCTGAATGTCCGAGAAATTTTCATAGAAAATTTTCGCTCTCCGACAGGAATCGAACCTGTATCCTATAAAAAGAACGTTAAACATAATATAAATGTCTTTAAATAAATTGTCGGACAATGTCCAATTAAAAAATACATGACGTCATTTGTTTACATTTGATACGCTAGAGCAGATATGAATAGAAGAGATTCATGGAAGATTTAAGTTTAAAGATAGTAAAATCGACCTTGCTAACCAGACGCTCGTCTGTGGCCGAATGGTTAAGGCACATCACGCGAAATGATGGTTCCGTATAGGATACAGGTTCGATTCCTGTCGGAGAGCGAAAATTTTCTATGAAAATTTCTCGGACATTCAGGCCGGTAAATGTTATTTAATACGGTTTATTATAAAACAGAGCATTTGCTTAAATACTTGTATCTATAAAAAGAACGTTAAACATAATATAAATGTCTTTAAATATATATATATATATATATATGTATATAGACATCTTTAAATTCTATTCAATCATTTTATTGAATACTTCCTTTTTAATATTCTTTGCAGTATGGTCAACAATTTTTATGGCAGTCTGTCAAGAATGGAGTCCCATTCCCAAATCTACGGTATTCTTTCTTTGTAGTTCTATCAATTGTTCAATATCCAACAACGTTCCGTTTCATTTTGCTAAATTGTAAACAGCATTGAAAATTTTAAAAGTGGAGCTCATAAACATTTTGTTTGCTTTATCTATGGATTTGGAAATTACAGTTTTTTGCACTTTCTCTTAATTGCAATGTGCGTATATGATGAGCTATTCTTGAAAAGTGTTCCTTCATTTTATCCAAGAGAAGCTTGCGAGTGTAGCAGACCCCTAACATTTTACCTATACAACTGGCTCTTGGTATATAACGGGGGTTGGAGACCTGTGGCGCACCAAGCAATTTCTAATGGCAGCCACAAATGGCATCACAAAGTCCAGACCAATAACTACTACTATGCAAAAATGATATTTAGCTGTTTCAAAACTGCTCAGTTATTGGACTCCCATTAATAATACAAACTTTACAAAAAAAGTTTTAAAATCAGTTTATTTCTGTTAATGTGGTTTACATATTATTGTATATATTACTATATAAAATATATTGTAGAACAGATATATTTTGACCTTGACTTGTATGAAAATACATAATGCCCTTGGCACACTGAATGATTTTAAAACTTGAAGTCAGCACATAGTAAAAGGTTGCCGACCCCTGATATATAAGATTAATTTTGGACAATCCAACAACTGGTTCGCTAAGCTTTTATAATTTTAAGAATTGGTATGTTGCCACCGCCACTCTCTCTTTCGTTCCTAAATTGTGAACCTTTTGAATTATTAGTCTTGGAGTTGCTTTGCTTTTCACTTGCATTATATACAGACAACCTGTCAGAAGTTATTATGCAGAGTATTAGGTCATCCCATAAGTTGTTCTGTCCGAATTTTAACTTTTTTGTTAAAATGAACAAAATTTAAAGAGTATTTTATAATGTCTAATGGAGCTGAACATTATTTTTATGTTTAGATGCATTTAAACTGATCAAATTTTATTTCAGAGAACAATAAAATTAAATTTTGTTTGATTAAAACACTGCTAACATGGAAGTACCCAAGAATCATTTGAGGCACATAATGCTTTATGAGTTCAAGAAAGGAAACTCAGCAGCCGAAGCGGCTAGAAACATTCACTCAGTTTATGGAGAGAAATGTGTGAATGAAAGAACTTGCAGAAGATGGTTTGCAAAATTCAGAGGTGGAGATTTCACTCTTAAGATGAAGATTGAACCGGACGTCCAGTTGAGTTTGATGAAAAGCTTCTTGAAGCAGCCCTTGAAGAAAATCCTGCTGCTTTATCAGTTGAGGAATTGGCAGTGGTTCTCAGTTCAAACCATACAACTGTTCATCCTCATCTTCAACAACTTGGAAAAGTTCCTAAACTTGGAAAATTGGTGCCTCATGAATTGTATGAAAACAACCTCAAATCCCAAGTTGACATCTGCTCTTCTTTCCATTCTCGCCAACTTGTTTCACCTTTTTTGGATAGACTTGTGACTGGCAACGAAAAATGGATCTTTTATCGAAATGTTAAGCATCGTAGACAGTGGCTTGGTAAAGGGGAAGGACCCCAGCCACAGCCAAGAAGGGAACTTCATGGGCAAAAGGTTCTTCTTTTAATCTGGTGGGATTGCCAAGGACTAATCCACTTTGAATTCTTACCACCTAATGCAACAATATACTGTCAGCAATTAGAGCGTTTGAACCAAGCTTCGAGGAAAAAAAGACCTGCTCTAGTGAATCGAAAATGGGTGATGTTTCATCAGGACAATGCATGACCACACACAAGAATCACATCACAAAAGATCGAAGAACTTGGTTGGGAGAAAATTCCTCATCTACCTTATTCTCCTGACCTTGCTCCTTCAGACTACCATTTGTTTTGTAGCTTACAGAATCATTTGGAAGAAACAGCTTTTGTAACACAGGAAGATGTTAAAACTGACATTTGTGAGTTCTTCGAATCAAAGCCAAAAGAATTTTACAGTAATGGAATTAGTAAGCTTGTTAATAGATGGAAGGAAGTCATAGATAATCAGGTAAAATACATTGTTGATTGAATCTGTAATTAAATGTAACATTTGGTCACTTGTTTTCTTTATTCAAAATTTGGACAGAACTTATGGGATGACCTGATAAATAAAATCCAATAACTCAAAAAGTTTTGAAGCAATATTTATAAAATTTAAACATGTCCATTTTCATCCTTAGTAAAATATTTAATTATATTTTCTGACGTTTTTGAGATAT